>BQNB010060794.1:0-36773 GCA_026074375.1 Tanacetum coccineum
CGTAGCATAAGTATCAACTCTTTTAGAGTTTCATATGTAAAATTATCCATGAAATAATAAAGTGATGATTCTGTTACATCTTGTAATCTGATGATATCAAAACTCGACATGGTTTTCAAATTCCATTGATTCTATTATGTTTAACTCTGAATACTCCCCTCATACCTTTGAAACACTTATTATCATTGAAATACGACGAAAATGGGCATCATTGCAACTAATATCTCATTATTCTTCTCATTACCTTTTATGATTTTGAAAAATCATATCATCTCCTACATATTAACATTTTGATATCATGTTTTTATGCTTAGGTAAGACAATTTATGATCATCTTATTGAAATGAATTAGGACGCTTCTTCATTTGAATAAGGAAATTATAAATCTCCGAACTATGAATTTATAAATTCTCAGTTACAAGGATTTGGACGCTTCTCTTTGTAAGTGATAAATTATAAATAAGTAGGCTTAAGTATATAACATATGTACAAACAAGTTTCTTTCAATCCGTTTGTACAAATAATTCCTTAATCATTATCATTATTACCTTCATCATCTGTTCATTTCCAAATCTGTATCCCACATGATTAGCAACTCTCTTACAAATTCATAATCATTCTTTGACATCTCTCCGGCATCCGACTAAATCTCGGGACGAGATTTCTGTAAGGGGTGGAGACTATAACAACCCAGAATTTTCATCAAATGCAAAATCAACCTATGTTACTATGATCACAATTGTACGGGGAAATTTTTCGCTTTATTACATTACTTGCATTGCCAATATCTCAATATGCAATGTAACTTGCATAACTAAAGTAGACGAGCTCACGCAACCTACCTATGCCAATCCTATCTTCATATATGTCAAGCAAACATCATAACATGTCAAGTCAATATCTTAATATCATTATTACAAAGTACATTACTCATATAATGTACCATTCGCAACGTTATATCAAGACGGGCTTTAAACCGTTATCGTATACCTCTAAACCCTAATATAAATGCATCACACACGTGGACTTGTAACCTTGATTAGCCTAACCTAAATTCATGCCCAGTACCTACATCTATTCACTACAACTTTCAATTAAATCTCGGGACGAGATTTATGTAAGGGGTGGAGACTATAACAACCCAAGAATTTTCATCAAATACAAAACCTATTTTTCTATTATCACAATTATACAGGGAAATTTTTCGCTTTATTACATTACTTGCATTGTCAATATCTCAGTATGTCATGTAACTTACATAACTAAAGTAGACGAGCTCACACAACCTACCTATGTCATCCTATCTTCATATATGTCAAGTAAACATCATAACATGTCAAGTAAATATCATCATATCCTTTTTACAAAGTACATTATTCCTATAATGTACCACTCGTAACGTTATATCAAAACGGGCTTTAAACCGTTATCGTATGCCTCTAAATCCTAATTTGATGTTGGTTATATCTAAAGTGAATATACAAGCTACTAAAACATATGTACAAATAATATAACATCTCATTTGAAATATAAACTCCCTCCAAGTCAAAGTACAGGATTTCAAAGCTCAATATACAAGTCATTAAGCATGATATCCAAAATAGCTAATTTACCTCCGTTTTCATTCTAGTTTCTTCACCACCACTCTTGTGCAAGGTAATACACTCAATATACAATGTGTAAACCCTAATTATTCTATTCATAAGCTTTCATACACATTTTTACACTCAAAACCCTAATTTAAAAGTCAAAAACCCTATCCCGAGCAAAATACTAAACCATGACCCGTTTCTTCGTTTTTATCCATTGTAAACCTAAAAACACTAATACTCAAATAAGTTGTAATAACTTAACTTACAACATTCTCAATCATATAAAATCATCATTTCATCATTTTACTTCAACTATATGCAAATTGAATTCAAGAAACCCTAATTGTGCCCTAATTGGAACTTTGGACCCGTTTACTTGTCTTCGCCCATTTTAAACCCGAACCACCTATCAATTCTTATTATTAATCCTTAATACAATCCTTACAAACATTAATCCATCATTATTGATCAAATGTACATGAATTACAAGCTTGAAAACCCTAAATAAGCCCTAATGAACCCGAAACCTAGTTTCTTTCATTTTGACCCATTTTTGCTCTCTCTCGCACGGCGCGCGCCGCAACTCTCAAGCACCTCCATGACAAGCACCTCACCTTCCTAAGCAGCTTACACACCTTCTACAACAAATATCTTTAATATGTTTTATTAAGAAAACATCACATGCTCTCTTGTTCTTTGTTTTCAAGCCGTGGACACAAACACCCCTTATAAGCCTTCTAACACATCATATCTACTATCCTAGCTCTTCTTTGTCATCTCCTAGACTCCCTAACTCATCCACTACACAAATGAGACACCTCACCCCCTTACCTTGGCCTCTAAGTTTCGAAATTGCTATAAATAGGGGGCAACCATGTTGATTCAATCATCCCAACTTCTCCTCTATTAACCCCATCATAGCAGCAATCCTTTTATCAATATGAATTCTAAGAGATCCTAAGAAGTCCCAAGAACAGAATTTAAGAAAAAGAAACCAAGAAAAGAATCCCGGGAGTCGTTATTCTAGGCGTAGTTACGAAGCTAAAGTCCCGATTCGACCCCTTTTCAAGCTTTATAAGTCAAACCCAGGTTCTAGATGTTCTACTTCTGCTCCTACACTCTTATAATGTTCATATGATCCTAAATATACTCTTGTTAAAGTTTCATAACTCAATTCATGCTCATTTTCCGTTTTGATCCAAAACTATACACCCGAAACCCTAATTTTATGTTTTTCTTAAATATTAAATGTTTATAATGATTTAAATATTATTAAATCATTCTCCTAGCATGCTTAAATAGTGTTTAAAATAACCACTCTTTATTTGATTAATGAGGAATTTGATACTTAAAACCCCGCTGCGTTTAACGGTTTGAACCTAATTTGGACCTAGTTTTACTTCCTAGCTTAACGAATTGTTATTTTAAACTTTCATTATAATAAACCTTCATATTTTATCTTATATTAATAAGTTATAACCTGTAAATGACTTTTAGAATGTTAAAATACGCTTGCATGGCAATTCGGACTTGTTTTACAAAAGTATTCCATGCAAGGGGTTATTTTAACATAAACTTTCTAAAATTATAATCTAAAAAAGGACTGAAAATCGTCATTTTATCAAAGTTATAACTATAGGGGTCTATTATGTCACTTTCAAATGCAAAGGTTTACTTGGTATATCTTTTAAACTTGAAGGACCAAACTCGTAAAAGTGCAAACTCTAAGGGTATATTTTGCCACATTTCATTCTCAAGGGTCTAAAATGTTACATTTTGAAAAAGTATAAAATCAGGTTTAAAACATTACAAGACATAACTTTAATTAACTCTTGACGTGCTTACATTTTACTCATATTGATTAAAACTTTAAAAACTGTATTATATCGTATTCACATTTACTAGGGAGCTTCATATTAAGAGGTTTCATCTTGGTATTACATTTTGACTGAGTTGTTGGGTTTACAATATTTGTGCCTTAGCTCCTCAAACGTTTACTGAATGACTTCTGAATTATGATGGCCCGAACGGTGATACAATAATTCCAAACTTTTACAATATCAAACTCATAACTCTTAAAAACCAAAGTTCTAAAGTACAATCTTCCTAAGACTTGGCATATTTACTCAGGTTACTTCACGTGGCTGTTTACTATCATTTTGCTATATCAACATTCCCCGTTAAGATTATGATAAGGTCGTCAGCTTTCATTCTGAAATATTTATTGCATCTACCTATCAGGTGAAGTTCATAACCTCGCCTTTACTTATTGTATATGTTTTATAAACCCGTGAGGGGGATACATGCTTGTTACAAACTCTTTTACATACTCATTTATCTTATAACAATGCTTGGTTACTTTTCAAGGACTTGAGTGAGTTCATAGCCTCTTACATTTTAATTATTCATAAATCGTGAGGGGGATAAAAATCCATAGGGATACATTTTCATAAACTTCTAAAGGCTACTTGAGGACAAGTAGAATTCAAGTGAGGGATATTTTATGACATCAAATAACTTTACTTTTATATCATCATTTATCCTATGTAAATAATCCATTTTGTATTATTATTGCAACGAATTGTTACTTAATCATTTGTATTTGAGAATTGCAGTAATTATAGGTACTTGGTGAAGATTAGCAAAAAGGGAACGCATTCTAAAGCTTAAACGAAGACATTTGAAGATTACTGTTTTGACATCCTATAGGCTATATCCATCATGGAAGATAAGGCGTATATGTGCCTGCAATTCACAAGAAACCAAGAAGATATAAAGTCCAATATGTCGTATCTAGGAGAACTCTATACGCAGTATTCAATATAAAGTAATAAAATATTCTGGAAGATATCAAACATGGTCCCTACTCCAAGAAACCCCCAATACGCCGTATCCACGTATCTCGATACGCCGTATCGACCAAATTCTAGATCCTAAAAATAGAAAACCTAAAAACGGGTTTTTAGTGTGCTTGATCATATTTTTGATACCTTAACTACAAAAGTAGATTTTTAGAAGACAAGAAGAGTAGAAGAGGTCAAGCAAAGCTATTAATTCCATAGGAAACACTTTGTAATCTCCTATACTCTAGTAATCGTTCGATTTTTGGTATCATTCGTTTAACTCAGTTAGTTTACCTTGGTTGGATTATTACTCTTGTATTGATTATGACGTTTGAGGGCTAATACCCTTGGGTATTAGCCATTATTATGAAGATTTGAATGTTTGGTTTGTTTATCTCGAACGCTTAATTTATCATTGATTGCTTGTTTATGTTTATCAATTTATACTTGTTTACATGCTTTTGTATGCGACCCATCATTCAACTGGATCTAGTAATACTGACCATGTTAGCTAGATGCCAGGATGGCTCTCCATATAGTGATTTATATATCTAGACCAATAGGATCACAAATAATGACCTATCTTTGCCTTTAGATTTGTGAGCTTAGTTAGACCGGCAGGTGACCCTTAGGATCAACAAGTATGTTCTTAATCAATTGGTAAAGACTTGGCCAGTGGACTACTAGTATATAAATTGCCATTAAGCAGTAAGTGGGTAAAGTCTTTATGCGGATAAGTTTAATTGTGAAAGAATTCTACGTGTCTAGGTCTTAGGAAGAAGTAATGCCTAAGTCTTAAGAATGATATGCCGTCTCGAGATAAGTATTCATTGCACTTAATAAACAAACCAACGTTCTAATTAGACTAATCATGGTTAATATAGTTTTCTTATATTTGGCTAGACCGCTCTTCTATCTTTTTTCCGTCTGCTTGTATGTGTTATTGTGTCTTAAGTTGATCTAAGTTACCACAAACCTATGACAGTCTTTCATGCTGAAAACCCCCCTTTTTATCCGTTAGAACTAGGATTGACATAGGTTTAGCAAAAGTTTAACATAGAATAAAATTAACATAGTTTAAATTAACTTAGTTTAGTTAACCAAAATATTGATAAAATAAAAGATTAGTTCTCGCTCTTAGTGATCGACACCCTACTTATTACGAAACTCCATCTGATCAGGTACACTACCCTTTAAAGTGTTGTTTTAGGTAAAGTTGGAAAATATAAATTTAAAACTTAAATACTCTAAAATAAACCCTACACGACAACACAATGTTTAGAAGGAACAAAGTGTTGATTTAAGTGCATGTACATCATATAATGTCAACAAGGAAAATCTCAGAGTGTGGTTGCTAAAAAAGCTGATATCTTAGAAACTAGTTTCACAGTGGATTCACGAATGATGAAACAGAAGAATGACGTTTGAACACAATACTTCAAGCCTCGAACATCAATGTCAAAGACAATGATGTTTGAACACAACAGTTTAAGCCTCACTCCTCAATGTCAAAAACAATCACGTTCTAACAACTCAGTTCAAGCCTCGCTCCTGAATATCAAATGATGTTTGAACAAAACGGTTCAAACCTCACACCACAACGTCAACAAAAGTTCCTACAGTAGATATGATAATCATGACGTCAATGATAGAGTTGGAAAGTATATTCAGTCCTTTCTTCAAAGAATATTTCAATGGAGAAAATCAAGTTGTTTCAAAATCTTTTGATGTTACTACCGCTGATGCATCCAATAAACGTCAACAACAACCAGATTCAACTTCATCTACTTCAACTCTAGCAACAACTGTACCTGCTGATGGAAACTGCGACTTGTATATATATATTTTTTGTCTTTCTCTTTATTTTGATTTATAAATATTTTTGAAAAAATCAAATACAATAATATAAAACCAATAAAAAGAAAATACAAAAATGTAAAATCTAGAATAACAAAATATAAAATCAAAAAATTTCAAAAATATCAAAAAAAATCCTCTCGACATGTCTCTTGGATTCGATAACATTTACGTACCTAGAAATGTCGATTAATATTGACACGGGTGTGTAAATGAAGTTCGAGCAAGAGTTCAAACATTTTCAGAACATGTCATTTCTAATTTTCTCAATGACTTATGTACATTTCAGTGCATAACTCGGACTTTAATGTAAAGAAAGTGTATCTTTAAAGATAACTTATCCTGTCAATAAGAAAGTCAACTTTTCTCGGGTCTTGAGCTAATAAAACAAAACATTCAAAAGTTTTGAGCCCATGACAATGGCTTACAGTTACTTCAGACTATAACCCGGACTCAAATGATTAGGGAAATGTACGCTTCAGTACGCTTACTCTACAAATAGAAGAGAAGTCTTCTATCATATAGTTTTTTAAAACCATTGAACACAATTTTTCAAAAAGAACGTTTAATGTCAAATTCCTTCCATAATAAGTGGTATTTGTTAAAAGTTATGTGTTCAACACTCCCACACTCAATATATTTAACAATTGGTACAATACTTAATTTTTATAAGTGGTAAATTAGTACAATATTCTCAAAAATGTCATTTTAAAAAGTGAATCCATTTTTGAGGGGGAGCGTTTTAAAACCAAAAGCCTTTAAATGTATTTTGGGTACATCTCATAAATGTCAACTTTATGTATCCAAAAACATTTGGTGCAATTAAAATGTGGTACTCCAGTGTCAAATTCATGAGATGACTGAGCATAATTTTGCAAGACCTTATCAATGTCCTTTTAAAATTGTGTGCTCATGTCTTAAGCACCAATGTTCACAATGGCATCTCACTTCGTCTTCAACATACTTGTGGTGTCATATCATTTTTCCTTATAATGTCAAATTTTCAATTCTGGGGTATCTCGGATATATTATTGAAGAGGAGCAATCAGGAAAATGTTTACTAGTTCATGCAATCTTGTGGAAACATTTTTCTCCTCATGAAACTTTTCATGTCATAAATTATAATCAATTGGTATCTCAAATACTAAAAGATTTAATATTTAAAATAAGGGGAGAAAATGTGATTAAAATGTGATCTAGAAGAATGTGATCTTTAAGACTCTAAGTGCACAACTTCTACCCACATGTGAAAAACAATATCGAATCTCGATGCACATGTGTAGGGGGGGTATTTTAAAAATAATGAAACTCTCAAAGTTTTAAAAACGTCTTAATTTCTATCAAACACTTTGATTTTCAAAGGTTTTATGATTTCGATCACTATACCCAACAACCAATTAACTCACGACGTTAATGAAGTCATAAGTTGGTTAAGGTTAGGTATAAGTCTTATGATCTAAACATAACCAGAGGGATCTACCCATGGACATTCCATAGTTAGATTAGAAGTCTATAGGTATGATTGGAGATGAATGAGAATAACAGAAAATGTTGACTAAGATATGAATTATCACCGGAACAATCATAACATGGTGATAGTAATGATGTCTTGGTAAACATTGAAGGGGTTGAAGAATGAAAAAGAAATGTATGGATAAAGGATGAAAAGAAAGAAGCCCTCCATATAACTTAGGCAGAAACCGGGTCAATACATAATCTATCAAAATCACAAAGATGATTGTTGGTATTGAAGAGAGCCGTCATGGACCCAGTGATGCAATGCACAACCCTTCCAAGCCATACGAGTTTCTCTCAAAAGAGACTTGTATCATTTGTCACAGAGATACACACGTTATCTATTGACATCTCACTCCTAGATTGTTGATATTGAATAGGTAGCAGTCAGCTCCAGCCTCTGATTACTAAACCAAAGTACACAAATCTAGTCTAGAGTCAAAAGAGAGATCAATCATAAATCTCATTAGAACACAACGTCGAATTTAATTGTTGAACATCAATATACAACATTTGGTATCAAAGAGTCCTACGCATTATCCTTGAGATCTTGCCAGAACATTCAGAGTGATACTCTTTAGTCTCAAAGTGACGAATGGAAATACTTCCAGTGTCATCATCAAACAACACTATGGTAGGTGACTTATGAGATTCTATATGAATCAAACTTGTGATAACTGGATATCGATTTGGTTTAGTATATGAATTGATGACTTACCCAGAAGATAATAACTATCTGATTCACTCTTACCTTGTTGTCTGCTTGGAGACGTTCCGACAATGAGAAAAGGCTAGTACAGCTATTGTTGATCCCAGTCTGAATAGATCTTTCAAGCCTGTTAAGGGTGGTAGTCAATATGGATAGATCCAAACTAACTACAAGAGAAACAATGACTATGAACAATATAAGTTATGCAGAAACTAACTTATACTGCTAAGAAGAACAATGAATAAAACAGAACTTTGATTACTATTAATCCGCTATGTTACAGAATACTAACTATAAATGTTTGTGAAACTTGTATATCTAACTAGTGCCTAGGGTTCCTTTTATACACCAAGGAACCCCTAATGGGCTTACAAAATGCGTTAAGTGATCATGCATATCTATTCCTAATATATCTCATGCATATCACTTAAGCAGTACTATCTATATATGCTAGCAGTACTAACTTACCACTAACAGTACTAACTCTACTACCAGTACTAACATATATACTGGCAGTACTAACTAACTAATACTAACAGTACTAACTCAGGAAAACATAATTCCTAACAATCCTCCCCTAAACATGATGTTCACTTGTTAACCTTCATGTTTCTTTAGTTTGAGCTTCTCGAACACCTGAAGGATGTATCCAAACACACTACTTACTCTTTAATCTTTTCTTTGATGAACTTGAGCTCTTTTGTGACTTTGTAATCTTAAAATTCTTTAGCTTCTAGTCTTTGTCATCATTATAGCATCTCAGCAACTTAGCAACACCAACTAAGTTGGCCTTGTAGTTTTTGGCAAACTACCAACCATAAACGGATTTGATGTTTCTTTACCAGTAGCCGTTTTCTCTAGAATAGCCAATGCTTCATTGTAATAACATTGTGCATTGATAACCATATAGTTTTGAGTAAACTATCAACTTATCAACAGATTTGAGAAGTCTTTACCAAGAGCCATTTGCTTTGGACTAGCCAACTCTTTACTGTGAAGCATGGTGAGTTGAGAACCATATAGGTTTTGGCAAACTATCAGCCATTAATAGATTTGAGAAGTCTTTATCAGAAGCCGTTTGCTCTAGCCTAGCCAGTTCTTGATGTCTGTTAGACATGGTGAACTGATGACCATTTGTTGTGTGGTGATGAAACCAACACTTAAAGATCCTTTTCTCTTCCATCATGGCTTCCAGCTTCATCAATTTGATTTTGAATAAATCTAAGTAGATCATAAGCACCATCACTTACAAACTCAACAATTAACTTTAAAGACATAATCCTCTCAAGTGTTTCTTTTGTGAGTGGATATTTCCTCTCTGCAAGCATATGAATCTCAGTACCATCTTCCAGTGTCAAAGTATGAACCCCACAATTCTCATAGAAATTCCAGCTCTTAAGATTCCATCTTTCTTGATTCTGCCAGAGTTCATCTTCTGTATTTACATCAAACATTGTCCTTAAATCTCCCCAAAGAACTAGATCAACACCTTCTGGAGTAATTGTTTCAAACCTCTGCATCACCAGGTTATATAACTCCACAAGATCTAGCCTACCAAACCATGTCACCATTTCAGAAAAGGTCTTAATCCATCTAGAGCTTCCATCAGATCTAAAGATCCTATAGTAGATACCCTCTAGTCCATGTCTGTCATAATGATAGAACTTTGATTCCCAGTTAATAATTGGAAATCTCTTCTCCAGGACTTCATAATCTATTATTCCTTCTTTATCTGGAACTATTTTCAGAAAAGTCTTTAGACCCTCTTCTTCTTCAAGGTCAGACTCTGTCTTCTTCCTCTTAGACATTCTTTTCATTCTTGGACCTCCTTTTCTATTCTTTGAAACATCTAAAACTCTTTCTCCTGCATTTTCCTTGTTCATACTTTCAATCTTAGTACTGTCAGGTTCTTTGAGAACCTCCTCCTTCTTTGAAATATCTTCACCAACTGCCTTCTTACTATCTTTTATTGCATCATCTGA
Organism: Tanacetum coccineum; assembly: GCA_026074375.1. Taxonomy (NCBI): domain Eukaryota; kingdom Viridiplantae; phylum Streptophyta; class Magnoliopsida; order Asterales; family Asteraceae; genus Tanacetum; species Tanacetum coccineum. The sequence goes on from BQNB010060794.1 coordinate 10,499, forward strand.
ATCCATAGGTTTGAAGTCATCAATTCTCTTTTTCTGTCTTTCATACATAGCTTGGATTTCTTCAAATGTCTTTGCTTTTAGCTGAGAGTGTTTGTAACCACCCATATTCTTCAGATATGTCATCATCAAATTCCTTAGTTGAGATTTAGTTGATGGTCTACTTCTAATCTCAGCAGCTCTTTGTGTAGCTCTGAATTTTCTTTGTGCAGCTATTGTTTCAGCCAAGAACTTGGCTCTTTCTTTAATTGTGTACTCATCTCTTTCTTCCTGTTGGAGCTTAGCTGCAAACAATGCATCAGCATCAATACCTGCTTGGACTTCATCAAACATTTCCATTATAGCAACTCTAGAAGCTTCTTCTTGTGCTGCTTTTTCTTCTTGTATTCTTGCAATCTCAGCCAATTCTTCCTCATGTAGCTTGTGAGCCAATTCTTCATCTCTCTCAATCTGATCTATCCCTTGATCTTTTCTCTTTGTCTTGACAGGTTCTTCCTCAACTAAGATACCCTTTCCTTTGTCTTTAGGATCAATGGATGGAAGTGGTTTGAGTGTTGTTATTGATCTCACAGGTCTTGAAGAATCTTCAACATCTTTAAATGCCACTCCTTTTTCCTTGGCTTTCTCTTCTTTCATCTTTATCAAAGTTTAAGCCATAGTAATATCTTCATCATCAAATATACTTGTTGTTGTAGGAGGAGTTCTAGGCTCAACAACACTAACTTCAGGATCAGCAGTACTAATAGTTACACCAGCAGTACTAACTGGTGCATTAGCAGTATGAACTTCTGGCCTAGCAGTATCAATATCTGGCCTAGCAGTACTAACTGTGCTGACTCCCTTTTCACCACTTCCCTTGTCCTCGGCAATTACTTCAGTATCAACATCCAAATTAAGTTCCTCAGTCTCATTGCTTTGCCTCCCCTCTTTCACAGCTTCCTCTGTTTCCATGTAGTCCATGCCATGAGCTAAATCAGCATCAAGATCATCAAAGGCATCCAAAGTTGGTCCTGGTTTGGCATTTTTCCTCCCCTGTTTGGATACAGACTCCTTCTTACCCAACTTTTTCATCCTTGACAACCTAGACACACTCCTTAACCATGCTCTGTGGTGTGAGATGCTGGGCTTACACTTCTTTTCCAGCTTCTTGATTCTAGTCTTCAATTTAAGAATCTCTGCAGCCTGAGCATCTTTATCTTTTTGTAGATCAAGAACCTGTTGAGACAACAAAGTACAAGTGTTATGTAAAACCTATAGGTTCAGTCCACACTCAACTCTTTCAGATGTGTTACCACCTGAATGAGGTCTATCATTGGATGACTAAACCTGATCCCCTTAACTTCTACCAGTGCCCTCTAAGTTTACCCTAGGGTCTTGGGTAGTGTCAGGTCTATAAGATGATTCAGTCACTGGGGGTTGGTCTCCTGTACTAGGTTGAGTAGGAGAGGGTGTTGGTTGGGGTTAAGTTGGTTGTCCTGAACCTTCACCTTCATCTATTACTACTTAAGCCAACATATTAAGAAATAAAGGTGTAACATGGCCTAAAAAGTGTAGTCCTTGCTTTGCCATATTAGTGAAAACCTTTTTGGTAAGGACTGGTATTGGAAGGTTATCCAAAGGGGCAGGTAGGTTTGAAAGTTGGCGATTTAAAAACACTTGAACAAATCTTGGATACATTAAGAATTGCTTCTTAGCATCCAAGTTCCTAATCATACCCTTAAAAATCATCTTAGAAAAATTAAATTTTCTATCAGTAGCTAAGCAAATCAGTGCAGAAGCAATATTTGTGGGAAATTGATCCCAAGAAGTACTTTTTGAACTAAGGCGGTGAATTAGGGTTTGAATTAGGTACTTCCATGGTGGGGAGAAGAGAGCTTTTTAAAAAGTAAGAATTGTAAGATCTCCCTCATACCCCATCAATTAAAGGTTTTCATAAATTTCTTGATTTGTGAGACAATCAATTCCACCCACATCATTAAATAGAAGATCTCGTCTAATAGATGCTTTAGAAATTGATACAGTCTTGCCAACAACTTTGGCTTTAATGTAACTAACAACATTGACTGTTTTGGAAGTAGCAGTGTTCCAAAACTGTTCAATAAGGGAAGTAGAGACAGTAGGACTTTCAGTGAGAGAGTAGTAAATCGAGCTTCGTGTAAGAAGTCCACTATCTCATGGAATTGAGCATTCTGTTTAGTTTTCTCCAAACAAGCAACCATATTATTCTTAGGGCACGATACGAGAGCAGCCATGGAGGTGTAATTGATGATCGTCGGTGATTAGAGGGATTAGGGTTTGTGATATGAAATCATGGTAGAGAGATTAGGAGAGTAAATTGTGTGTTTAAGAATGGTTTATATAGGTTTCAAGTGAACCCAGTGGCGAAAAAACCGCAATTTTACACTTTGTGTTGATCCCAGTCTGAATAGATCTTTCTAGCCTGTTAAGGGTGGTAGCCAATCTGGATAGATCCAAACTAACTACAAGAGAAACAATGACTATGAACAATATAAGTTATGTGGAAACTAACTTATACTGCTAAGAAGAATAATGAATAAAACAGAACTTTGATTACTATTAATTTGCTAGGTTACAGATCACTAACTATGACTATTTGTGAAACTTGTATATGAAACTTATATATTTCTAACTAATTCTGTAGGATTCCTTTTATACACCAAGGAAAACCCTAATGGGCTTACAAAACGTGTGAAGAGATAATGCATATCTATTCCTATAATAACTCATACATATCTCCTAACAGTACTAACTAGCAGTACTAACTTACTTCTAACAGTACTAACTATACTGGCAGTATTAACAATGTACTGGCAGTACTAACTATTTATAACTAACAGTACTAACTACTTAGTCTATTTTATTGAATCTTTAGCATTCTTCATTAGCAGCATTAAGTAGAACTAGCAGTAGTAACTTTTATAAGTAGCAGCACTAAGTTATAGAAACTTCTGAAACCCAACAATCCTCCCCTAAATATTATGTTTACTTGTTAACCTTCATGCTTCTTCAGTTTGAGCTTCTTGAACACTAGGAGGATGTATCCAAACACACTGCTACTCTTTAATCTGTTCTTTCTTTTTCTTGAACTCTTTTGTTACTTAGTAAACTTGAAATTCTTTAGCTTCCAGTCTTTGGTCACCATCTCAGCATCTCAGCAACACAGCAACACAGCTACACCAACTAAGTTGGCTTTGTAGTTTTTGGCAAACTACCAGCCATAAACGGATTTGATATTTCTTTACCAGTAGCCGTTTGCTCTGGAATAGCCAATGCTTCATTGCAATAACATGGTGCATTGATAACCATATAGTTTTGAGTAAACTATCAACTATCAACGGATTTGAGATGTCTTTACCAAGAGCCGTTTGCTTTGGACTAGCCAACTCTTTACTGTGAAGCATGGTGAGTTGAGAACCATATAGTTTTTAGCAAACTATCAGCTATTAACGGATTTGAGAAGTCTTTACCAGAAGCCGTTTGCTCTGGACTAGCCAGTTCTTGATGTCTGTTAGACATGGTGAACTGATGACCATTTGTTGTGTGGTGATAAAACCAACACTTAAAGATCCTTCTCACCTCCATCATGGCTTCCATACTCATCAATCTGCTTTTGAATGAATCTAAGCAGAGTATAAGCATCTTCACTTGCAGTCCCAGCTACTAACCTCAAAGAAAGCATTCTCTCAAGTGTTTCTTTTGTGAGTGGATACTTCCTTTCTGCAAAGCATATGAATCTCAGTACCATCTTCCAGTATCAAGGTATGAACACCACAATTTTTATAAAAATCCCAGCTCTTAAGATTCCATATTTCTTGATTCCTCCAGAGTTCATCTTCTACATTTGCATCAAACATTGTCCTTAAATCTCCCTAAAGAACTAGATCAACACCTTCTAGAGTAGTTGTTTCAAATCTCTTCATCACCAGATTATATAACTCCTCAAGATCTAGCCTATCAAACCTTGTCACCATTTCAAAAAAGGTTTTAATCCACCTAGAACTTCCATCAGATCTAAAGATTATGTAGTAGATGCACTCTGCTCCATGTCTGTCAAAATCATAGAATTTTGATTCCCAGTTAATAAGTGGAAACCTCTTCTCCAGGACTTCATAATCTATTATTCCTTCTTCGTCTGGAACTATCTTCAGAAAAGCTTTTAGTCTTCTCTTCAAGATCAGCATCAGTCTTTTGTCTTTTAGACTTCTTTGTTGCTTTCATCTTAAGTCTTCTGCCTGGTCTTTTCCTGATACTCTCTTCGTGTCCTTCTTGCTTAACTTCAACCTTAGTATTGTTAGGTTCTTCAAGAACCTTTTGCTTATGTACACCAGCTGCTTCTTTAGAATCTTTTACTGCATCATCTGAATCCATAGGCTTGAAATCATCAATTACCCTTTTCTGTCTTTGCCTTTAGCTAAGAGTGTTTGTAACCACCCATATTTTTCAGATACGTCATCATCAAATTCCTCAGTTGAGATTTAGTTGGTGGTCTACTTCTAATCTTAGCAGATCTTTGTGCAGCTCTGAATTTTCTTTGAGCAGCAATTGTTTCAGCCAAGAACTTTGCTCTCTCTTCAATTGTATACTCCTTTCTTTCTTCCTATTGAAGCTTGGTTGCAAACAATGCATCAGCATCAATCCCTGCTTGAACTTCATCATACATCTCAGCTATAGCAGCCTTAGATGCCTCTTCTTCCCTCTGTCTTTCCCTTTCTACCTCTGCTTGCAAGTCTACTTGTAACTGTCTGGCAATTTCTGCATCTCTTGCAATCTGAACAACATTAAAATCACTTCTCTTGACTTTCTTTACTGGTGACTCCTTCAAGACCCCTTTACCTTTGTCTTTAGGATCTATTGTTGGAAGTGGCTTCAATGTGAGAATAGATCTTTCAGGTCTTGAAGAATCATCAACATCTTTAATTGACACTCCTTTTTCCTTAGCTTTTTCTTCCTTCATCTTAATCAATGTTTGAGCCATTATGATATCTTCATCATCAAATATACTTGTTGTTGTAGGAGGAGTTCTAGGCTCAACAGTACTATCTTCTTGCCTAGCAGCATCAATAGCAGTACTAACTAGTTCTTCAGCATTTCCTCCTTTATCACCACTGCTCTTGTCTTCAACAACTTCTGTATCATCAGTCAATAAAATAAACAAAGTTGGTAATCGAACACCAACAAATAATATCTTCTATTTAGATATTATCATTTCAATTTCCGGTGAACTTGCAATTGTTCCCAAATCGTAATCAAAGATTTAACACTTGCCATTTTGTGTCACTACCAAGTACGGCTCACCTTGAAAAGAAATTTTCGAGAGCTACCGTGAAGTAGTTGATTATTTGGTTTAAGTCTCTTTCGTGTAACCGTTTTAAAAAAATTTTTCATTGAAAAAAAAAAAAAAAAACCAAAAAAAAAAAACGAAAAAAAAATTTAGTGTAAAGTTTTGCTTTTTAAATTGTTAGTTTTTTCTTTTTATGCGCACTCGTTCGCAATCTCGAAGACGTCGACAAAATCTTTCGGTTGAACCAATTGTTGAACAAAACGTTGTTCCAATGGCCGACAATCGAACAATGGCCCAAATGTTACAAGCACTGTATCGAGGGTATGAAGATGCTATGTTATTCCACCAATTAATGCTAAACCAATTTCGAGCTCAAGCATACTTTAATCAATCTTGTGCAGAAGTAATAAAGGTTTAGGGTAGACAGATTCCCACAATCATCGTTCGATTTTTTAATAAGGTCACTTCAACGTTTTTTAGACATCCAGAAGTTCCCGAATACTTTCGGTAAAGCTTTTGCTTTTCCCTTTTTCTCTAGACGGGTGAAGCCGAGATTGGATAGACATAGGAAACCACCAAGATCAATTCTCACATGTACGACCTTGTGTTCAAATTCATAAAACCAATACTTTTTACCTTCATAAACCAACTTTTTCTATCGGAATGAGATCACTTACCTTTTATCTAAAACCAAAACGATAGCTTTAATGAAGCATGGAACGTTCTTAATGGACATCCTTCGTTCAATGTCATCACATGGCTTTTCGGAACTTCACAAATCGATTACCTTTTTACAATTCTTTGAATTCAAAACTCGATCAAGAGATGCCTGTAGATTCTGCAGCATGGTGGCATTTGCTTAGGACCAAGATGCCTCAAGAAGGTTTAGCAATTATCGAAAGCAAGTCAAAATTCGTTATCCGGAAGTCGTGCTCTCTCTGATTCCAAGAAGGTGTAATTAGGATGCTCCTCTTACTAATTCTGCACTCTTTCTAATTATTCTTTCGATATGCAATAAATAGTCCGCTTCTTCGAGGATAACGATGACTATCATGATGAACCAACAGATGAATCATATGAAAGCTTTGTTGTTACTCCTGCACAGTCTAAGCAGTGTTGAGGAGTTGAGGTAAGTATGTGTCACTTGTGGATCAAATCTCAATTATATCCTTTTGTCCGGTGACTCGAGGTGGAAGGAAATGATTTTTTCCCAGTTTTTCATGACAAAACCAACAATTTCAACCAACCGAAGTCTGTTGTGAATTTTTCTAAAGAACCTCCAACATTCCAATTTTGGAATGTCAAATGAAACCACAGGTGGTTTCAATACAATCCGAGATGTCAAACCAACCAAAAACCGATATCAAGGATACCAATTCTTAATTTCAACCAAAACGTGGAGGTAAACTTTATTCAAAACGTCAAAAAACAACCAAAACAAGTTTATCATAGGATCCAACCAACCAAACACCATCATCAAGTTTTTTACCTTGTACCAACCTTCCAATACAAATAGTGTTTTGAAAACAGATTTGAAAACTCGTGCAAGAGCAATACGAATTGCTGGTGTTGAAAAAACGTTTCAGAAATCAAGGTCAAAATTATGCTAATTAATTGGCTATTGTTACAGTTTGTGATCAAGTCTTTTGTTGATATTTCAAAAATTCAGCCCTCTACTATCAGAATTCAGGAACTCTTCCAAGTCAAACCGTAACTAATCCTCGTCAGCAAAAATTAATGCTATCACCACAAGAAGCGGTAAGACTTTGGAAGAACCTGCAACTCCTTTTGTTCCTCCTACACCCGAGCTATTCAAATACTTAAAATAGAAAACCCGAACTAAAACCGGAGGACGTCAACGAAAAAAAGCTTGCAAATAACCCAAATTTGAATAATACCACACAAGTGTCCCATCTCGTGGAGGAGTAGAAGATTCCATCTTTCATTGAATTCAAAACCAAAAGCAAAAGAAACCGTAGTCTTGATCCTAATCATAATTCGTATCCATCTAAACTGTTGTCCATTACAGAGAGGAAGGAAGTAAGCAGAACACGATGTGTCACCCAAGGTGATCAAGAATATACCGGTTCTTGAAGATGTTCAAGCAACTTCGTTTAGAGATTGGATTGAAAGACGCTCTTGTCGAAATGCCAAGTTAAAAAATGGTTCAAGCTCGTTGCTAAGGAACATAGATGAAACTTGAGGAGATTGCCATCATAACTGTGAATGGTGAATGTTCCGATATCATCTTGAACAAAAGTTCCGAAAAGCTCGAAGATCGGGAAAATTTCTTATCCCATGTGCTTTTCAAGAACTCAAAAGGACTAGTGCATTTAGTCCGATTCAGGAGCTAGCATTTATCTTCTTACCTCATTATATCTACAAGAATACTTGAGCTTGAAAGCTTTAATCATACTGTATGACACTCGTGCTTGCCAATCGTTCGATTACTCACACGATGGCATTAGCGAGTGGATGTTGTAGTTAGGTCGTTTGGTTTCACTTTTCTGGATTTTGTGGTTGTTTATTTTGAAGGCCGACCCAAGCAGTGACTATTATTATAGGATGACCCTTCCTTCGATCCGCCAAAATCTTTCATTGATTTGTACGAGGAAAAATTGAACTTTAAGAGTAGGAAAAGATGAAACTTTGTTTACTATGCCGATATAAATCTGAGAAAAACAAGGTAAATAATTTTCGTTCACTGACATTTTCTGTTATCGATTTCTCAAAAAAATGATCCGTTCAGTTGGCAAGTATAATTCTGATGACTTCGCCTTGATCTTCTCCGGTTAAGACTTGTGATTAATTTTGAGAAGTTTGCCGATGAACTTGACTCACTCTTGATTGTTACCAGGGTATGTTGATTCAACTTCTTTAAAAGGACTTGCTATTGAAGAAAATTTTCAAGGATATTACCAACGTTTCCGATGAGCACAGTTTTTCTCAACACTCATTTATCCGTACAATGATGAGTGTTTTGCTCTTGAAGACGATAATGATGAGATCGATAATTTCTAGATATCAGATGGATCTTCTATCTAGAGGAAAGGTTTTTTCGATTCAGGAGAGACTAGCTTTTTTGATAATCTACTTTGTGATGATGATTCCCTAATCTCGCTTCCAAAGTGATTGCCGATTTCATGTGCCAGAACAGAATGATTCTTATTACTTTTTCTTCCAAGGAGTGGATCCTCTTCACCATGAGTTCGCCGTGTGGACGCATTTAACACTTCCTGCGGATAGGAATGTATCGTGATTTAAGGGAATATATTAGTCTTATGACAGTGCTTTATGAATTTCAAACTTCCCAGGAAATATTCTCAAAAATTCAGTTATCGAGTCTCTTCCCATATCTCCTATCCCCGTTGAGGATAGTGAGCCCACTCAAGAAGAGATCGATATTCTCCTCATTCCAGATAATTTAATTCCGCCTGGTGGTGAGGATGCTGATTCTGAAGATGAGGTTAATGAGTCACCTAACCTTGGTTCACCAATGATGATCCGTTCAATTCCTCGACCTACACCAGAACCTACGGTATTAAGATAGGTTTTAGACTCGAAGCGGTTTATTTTGATTAATCAAAGAATTTTTAAAGGTGATTCTAATCTCATGATTTATGACCGGTATTTTTCCTTCCCTTCCCACCTTGTTAAATTTGATTTTCATTTCCTAGTTTATCTCTATCGAGAAGTAGACACATTTTGACCCCCGGCATCGTCACATTTCTAGAACCAGTGGCATTTTCAAAGAAAGCTTCTCGTTCTAAGTATTGCTCTCCCTAAGAACAACTATGTCAGGGACTCCGTGTCGAGCTGTGCTAACTCGTGTGATCAAAAAACAAGCGCTTCGTGGGAGATTAACCCCATGGCCTTATTATTTCTATTTACTTATCTAATGTGTTGTGTTGCTGAGTGGTTTGTTATCTTTCGATTTCTCGTCTGTTTGGGTATTTTTTTTTTTTTTTTTGTTTGTTGTGATTTTTGCAGGGACTCTATAAACAAATTTTAGGAACCCTCTCGTGTCGTGTTTGTGTTACCCTCGTTCAACTCGAGCTTCTCTGCTTTGTGTAAATTTAGTTTGGGGAGATCCCATATCCTTTTGTCTTATCGAAGTAACGTTTATCATTTGCATACTTCATAACGGCTTAGATTTTCGTTAGAACCGACTTTAACATTGAGACAATGTTTCGTTTTTAGTTTGGGGAGGGCAATCTATCGATTTGATGTTACTTGTTATTGTTTTGTTCTCAGTTACCCGTTTTTCCACAAAAAAATGAGCTAAAATTTTAAAATTTTTAGTCAATTAAAAAAAAAATAAATAAATAATTAAAAAAATAAAATAATAAATAAATAAAAAATAAAAATAAAAATAAAAATAAAGATAAAAAATAAAAATAAAATGTTAAGACAAAAATGTATGTTTCGCTGGTTGATAAGAAGTAAATTTTTTTGACTCCGATTGTACGTGTTGAGTTCTAGCTTTCTTCCTTAACAATTAATGATGATAGTTTGTGCTAGTCTCACGAAGACTTTAAAAATGCTAGACTTGAATCATTAGTAAATGAAAACTTGTGCTAATCTCAAGTAGATTTTAAATATGCCAAGTTGAATTTTATATAGGCTAAGCATTTGCAAAATTTCTTTTGTAAAGAACAAGAAATGATAGTGTTATTTTATACAGTCCTTGACTGTAATAGTAGAAGAATAGTTGCGTGTTCTGTCAGGCTATATATATTAATTGTGGCTTTTTTCCCATTAGCTTGTTTTCACTTTCTATATGAATGTTTAATAAATTTGAGTTGTATGGTTTTTTGGGTATAATAATTAGTTAATAGAGTTTTCTTTTGTTCCTTTGTGATTAAGATGAGTTACACATAGGAATACTTAATTTGGCTTAAAAAATACAAAAAATAATAATAATAAGATCTCTGCAAGTTTACTTCCATCGTGTCCGGAGGCTGTGCGCCGATGTTGCGGTTTTCATATAAAGTGTGTCCGTGGTGTCAAAATAAGTAGATAACCTCTTGTCGACTCGGGGCATATCGACTGTGGCTTCGAGATAAAAGGCACCGGTTTTACTTATATAATCCAAAGTCGAAATATGTTTGCTACATCTTGTCGGAGGCGTGGCCGATGTTGTAGCCTACTAAAGGACTAAGGTTTAATAATGTTGCTTAATTTTTGTCTTGTTTTGTGCCTTAAAGAGCCTAAGGGTATATGGTGCAAATAAGATTGGTTGATTCTTGTCTTAAAGAGCCTTCGGGTATATGACATGAATGTTACCTTCTCTAAGTAGCCTAATAAAAGCCAAATTTTGGTCGCCTCGATGTGGACTTTAATCCTGATTGCATTTGATCTTTTGAAAAGGGCTAGGAGCTAATTACTGCGTTCTTACCATTACACAATTTTATTCGCTGAATTATTAAGTATCGAAATATAAAATATAAACAAAATATCTTAAAGGGCCTTCGGCGTATATGACTTAAGTAAAATCCTGAGATACAAAGTAGGATTTTTGGGAGGATAAGTAAGTACACAATTAGGTATTTATGATGGTAGTGTTGTGTCATGTCTGTATTTATCAATGTTTTTGTTTTTATGCTTAGCATGGGAAGATTTAGAAGTGAAAATTCGGGGATGGTGAAAGTTATCTTTTAGACACTAAATTGTTCTTTTTGTTCTATGATCCTAATATTACCAATGAGGTAATGAAAACAATTACATTACGTCAACACATTTAGTTGTTAGTTATTTTATCAGAAAAAATAAATCATAAAAAGGAAAAAATCTTTGAAATGGGAGAGTCGGGTAGTTTTATAACTTGTGATCTCTTTTCTCTCTCAAACAAAAACTCTTTGCTACTTTTTAATGGTTTAGTTTGGGGATTTTTCAAGATATTTGGTCTAGGCATGTGATTATTGGTGAGGCACGCAAATCGTTTAGTTTGGAATTTTGATCTGTGTAAAATACACATATCCGTTTGTTCCTAAAATAACAATTAATACCCAAAACAGATAAAAAAATGGCAAAAATTATGATTGTATTTGTAGTTTTGTGTTTGCAGGTATGGATAGACAAAAAAAAATCACAAGGATGGGAAAACTGTCAAAGCGATGCAAACACGGACACGACGAATCTAAGAGTACAAAGCCGCAAGCCCCAAAGACCAAAGCCTTAGCTAACTTTCATCTCACAAGGGCATTCTTGCAATTTCCAAAAGTTATTTATAACTTGAATGAAGGAAAAAGAAAGACAAAGCGACCAAAAGTGCAATCCTCCCAAATTCAACAGTTTTTTATCTTTGTCAAGAAAGGAGCGGGAAAACCCACTTTTACTATTCATTAGGTCTCTCCCATTTTCACTGCATGGTTAATTCAAGGGGCCAAATCAAAATTGAGGTGTGCGTTGGTCATTCAGAAGCTCAAGCACAAATATGAAGGGTCAAATTAGTTAATAGGGGATATTATCCTAGCCCAAGTCAAAGGCCACTATCATCAAGCAAAGAAGCACAAAAATTGTGATCGGGGTTTTGTGCTAAACTTTATCCACAAAACTAACACTAAACGTCAAATTCAAGGGAATGTCACGCTGGCAATCCTACAGGTGTCCACATCTGATAAGGCCACTAAATTGTGATCAAATGATTTGATTAAAATGAATGGGAGTGATTGAAGATTGGATGGGTGAATGATTTTCTGATGAGGAATGAGGAGTTTAGTATGGAGTTATAGATCTCGTGAAGGTGACGTTCGAGAATGGGAGTATGTTGACCCACTTGGACAGTAATCAAATTGTTGATTGATGAGGGGTGCAGGGCTTAGAGGGTAAAAAAAGTTAACATGCGCTTTATGTCATATTTGATTGAACGAGCCACAAGTATTATTTAGGGCACTCTCCATCAATCATGAAGCAAGGTTAAGTTTGTTAGCGCTTTATTTCAATGTATTAAGTTGTTACGAGATTCATCTTCGAATGGTGTTGTCATTCGAATGTATGTTCTCTTTGCAGGAATAAAAACATGACTTGCTAAATTTATACAATTACACTCTATTTTAATGGCATCTAATAACCCTCTTGTAGTCCCTATATGATGTAGTGTAATGAACGGGATAACAAATTGAATCTGTTGATTCAAACGAATACCAGAATCAATCTTCTAATTATCGTTGATTCGAAAGGAATACCGATAGTTAGGCAAAATTATTGACAAAACTGCCAAAAATAAACTTTTCATATATTTTGGAATTGAATAGCCAGATGCATAGTACAATAGTTAAATAGGAGAATGAAACTGAAATGGGCCCTAAAAGACAAACGGACCGAAAGTTAAGTCAAAAACAAAAGTTCAAAATACCACGGCGTTCTTCTCGTTCCAAGCTTTGAAACGGCTGGTCTTGGGCCTGAAACGGATTATCTGAGCCCAAGTTATGACCTTTTGAATAAAGGGCCTTTCTTCACACGATCTTGGGCCTCCAGAAATAAAATGGCCCATTCTTCAATACTTGGGCCTGCATTAATTATTGAAGTCAGCTACTGCACCCTCATTATCATTAGATGCATTGGTAAAAATCTCATCACTTGGATTGTCATAAATATCCTTAAGAGCAGGTATTTGAGAATCATCTTGGGTTAGTTTTGTTTAGAGCAGGTCCACCAGTACTAAAAACATTTGAAGGGCTGGCAGTACTAATTGGTATGCTAACAATATTAACTGTGTTAGTACTAGTAGCTCTAGCAGCTCCTTCTTGAATAAGTAAATCCTCAGCTTCTTGAGCAAATTCCTTTCTAAGAGCTTCAGTTGCATCATTAGCCTCCTTTTCTTATCTTTTAAGCCTTTCAAGCTCTTCCAAAAATGCTTGATCCTCCTGATCTACTGGCTCCTCATTTGTCTTTAGACCAGTATCATTATTAGACTTTTCACCTTCATTCTTTGCTTCTGAGCTCTTGACTATTGAAGTATAAGAAGAATATATTGGTAGTACAAAGTAGTCTTGAGCAGGGTCAGCTTTCATTTTAGAATTTCCTGCATCAATATTATCTTTTGTACCTGTACTATTATTAACTTCTTCTGGACCTGCAGTGTTGTTAGCTTGATTCTCTGATCTCACAGACTTATAATTCATTGAATCAGTTAAATAATCAAGATCAAATAGCCAATTAGGTCATTTCCCTGCAACATTTGGTTTATTTTCTAAAAAGTTTGTATGCAGGTTTTCTTCAACTCTCTTGATTTCTAAATTGTATATCCTAAAAGCCTTGCTATTTAAGGAATACCCAACTAAAAACCCTTCATCAGACTTCCCTTCAAACTTGCCTAGATGGTCAATGGTATTCAAGATGGTCACATGGCACCCAAAAGGTCTTATATAGCTTATGATTGGTATTTTACCAGCTATAAGTTCATAAGGTGTCTTGTTTTGAGGCTTGGTCACTAATACCCTATTAAAGACATAACAAGCAGTACTAACTGCTTCAGCCTAAAAAATGTTAGGTAAAAATGAATCTGCTAGCATTGTTCTTGTAGCCTCAATAAGGGTCCTGTTCTTTCTCTCAGAAACTCCATTTTGTTGTGGGGTTCTGGCATTACTGTATTCCCTCTTGATCCCTTTTGACCCACAAAATTCAATAATGTCCCTGTTCTTAAATTCTGTACCACTATCACATTTAATAGTTTTAAACTTTTGATTCAATTGGTTCTCTATTTGTCTTATAAAGTCCTTAAGGATTCCACTAGTTTCATCCTTAGTTCTTAAACCTGCTAAATTCATCAGTGATAACCAGGCAATAAGTCTTATGGTTTATGCTCCTTACAGATGTAGGACCAAATAAGTCCATATGCAAAAGCTGTAAGGGCTGACTAATAGAGCTCACTATTTTGGACTTACAAGAGGCCTTGTGTTGCTTTCCTTTCTGACAAGCAACACAAGTGTGGTCATTTTGAAAAATCATTGAAGGTAAAAACTTCTCGACGAAGGTTTCCCTTCACAAGTTTTTTATGGTTTTTAATTTTAACATGACCTAACTCCTATGGCCATTGTTTAGGATGCATCAAATGTGGCTTGCAATCAAACAAAGCTAAAACTCCAGAAGGACCAATGTTCTCTATGTTGATACTATAATAATGTTTTGTCTAGGGATTTAAGTAATATTGTTTTCATCAGGAAAACTTTTACTGTCAGGAAGACAACACATTCATTACAGTTGTCTGTGAAGGAGAACCTTGTTCTTTTTGTAAAAATTTGTGAACAAAAAAGAGATTGAATTGTTGTAGTTCTTTCACAAAGCAACAATCCTCAAAATTAACTTCCCTTGTTTTTATTTTACCTTTACCAGTTAGTAAACCTTTACATACTCCAAACCAACATGGACACATTATAGTCTTGGATATTCAAAAAGGTAGGAGGGGGCCTTTTTAATTTCTAGTCATGTGACTTAGAACGTCCCCTATCAACAATCCTCTTTGTTCTTTAACTCTTTGTGGAATATCCTGGCAAATTAAATAAGAGAGATTAGTTTCTCTTAGGGACCCACCTTATTTTGGGCTTGGGTCTTTTTGCACTAGTGGATCTTCAGATGTAACACATTTTTCTAGAATTGTCCACCATTATTTTTGGTGACTTTAAGAACAAACTATCCGAGAACTAAACTATGTGTTGTACGATATCGTACACAACTAGCAGCATTAATCTTTAAAGCTAGCAGTAGTAATTGCTTATTGATAGGAGCAATATCAGTAAGTGTTGTTGTTACAGCAGGTTGTTGTCACCCACACCCAACCAGCAAATTGTTTTTTCATGAAAGCACAAACACATAGATTAACTGTATAAAACCTAGAATTTTGTTGTAACTTGAAACATCAGCCTTCTTCTTCTTTTGTTGCAGCTTCATTGATTTACAAAACAACTAGAGACTATCGAACCCTTGTTGTCACGAATAACAACCTGCTGTGACAACAACACTTACTGATATTGCTCCTAGTTGGGTGTGGGTGGGTCATTTTATTAGCAAAATTTTTATGGTTCACCCTCTAAGTATTGTTCCATACTGGTCTAACCACCCTTTGACCAGATCCTTTTCCCTCATTATTCAACACAAGTTTTCTAGCCATTCTGTTTTCATGAAAGTTACAATCTTTGATTAAATGATTAGGACTTGTACATACAAAACAAACTTTCTTTGTAAAACCAAGTCCATGTTTATTAGTCATGTAGTTATTCCAAGGTCTAACAGTTTCCTTCCTAGCATTAATAGGTTCAACCTTTTTAAAACCAGGTTTGACTGTTCTTTTTATCTCTTTAGGTTCAACTACAATCTCCTCATCATCACAATCTGAATGCCATTCTTCAATAATAGGTTCATCATTAAGAACTTTAGGTTGACTAACAACTTTGGGTTTAACTATAACTTGTTCAGAGATAGATTCAAGTGTTTCTGTACTAGAATTGGACTCACAAGAGTCATAATTACTGGTTTGAGTATCAGATTCACTAGTTTTAGATTGTTTTGGACCATATGCGAACATAGAATCATCTACTTCTCTATCAGGTCCTGAAGGCATGTAATCACCTGTCATTGGAGGGGGAACTGCATGCGTGCCTTCAACATTTGCAAATCTATCATGCACAAGACTATCTTTTACATCACTTGACCTACTGTCAAATACACTTTAAAAAACCTCATTTTCATAACTTAAGACACCATTATGTACTTGATCTCCATACCCAAGCCCAGATTGTCCCTAGTACTCATCTGACTATTTAGCAGTTTACTAAGGCCTTTAGAAGAACTTTTAAAATTCTCAAGTTTAGTTTTTAGTTCTTCCTTTTCTTTTACAGCTTCTGCTAATAGTTTCTTATGATGTGTAAGTACATCAGTTTTATCATCTAAATCAATTTTTATAAATCTAATCTTTTCCTCATACCAAAGTTAATTTTTCTGACGAGTAACTAATTGAGCCTCTACCTTTTTTAAAGCTAGATCATAATCTTGTATTTCTATACTAGCATCACCAAGTTGTTCCCTTTGAGTATCATATAATTTTTTAAGTTGTGCATATGATTGCTCACCCACACAATTCCTTTTGAACAAGATGTACCTTAGTTTTCCGATCCTGAATTGTTGTAAGCCCATCAAGCAAAGTTTCTCTTGTTCATACTCTGCATGACGCAGTCAATCAACACCTTCTCCATCAAAGAGTTCCAAGGCTTTAGGTCCTCCTGTTTCTAGTCTCCACCCATTGTCTTTTGCTCTATACCATTGTTACCAATGCATCTCTTCTTCCTGCTTCTGATCTTCCTTTTGATCTGCATTCTCTAGCAAAGTGCCATGTGTTATGACAATTAAAGCACTCAACCTTGGTCTTGTTAAAGCCAACTAGTTCCACTTGGGCATCAAACTCAGCCTCTCTCCTGTCTTCTTGGTAAAAACTCTTCATCTCATGAAAATCAAGGCTACTTCCATTTCAAGAGTCCATCTCTCTAAATCAAATTCATCAAGTTTCTCCAGATCTTCATGATCCAAAGTGTTGGGACCACTCTTGAATGAGATTTTACAAAGAAAAGATATGAGTACATGAGTTCATCAAATGTTGAGAGTCTATGATGAAGATTTTTTCCCGTTAGAGTTGTAGCCGGAGAAGTAGAAAACACATAAGCTGTACTAACATCATTAGTACTGCTAGTGCTTTTAGAAAGAAACAAAAGGCGACATTCTGTGCACTTAAGAAGAGATCCAGGTAGAGCCTTTAAACATCAGACCAAAACTCTAAGATTATGTTATAGAGATCAACAAATCTAAGACTCGTCCCGACTCCTCGGCATGGTCCTCATATTAAGGATACTTGGACCAAGAAGAAGGTAAAGACCTAAGAACTTTCTGATCTGACATCTCATGGGAGACTACCTGCACCATGAAATTCTCAAGGTAGACACTCAGAAGACTCTGAACCTGACATAAACCTTTATGTAAGTCCTTCTAGGTGATCCAGAAAAAGCCTTCAAACTGTTGCTATTAAAATAGTATTTATGCATCTTCTTTGATCATCATTGCCACCAAATCTGATTTTGATAGCATCTCACATATCTTTAGCATCAGTCATCTTGGTGAATTTTTGCTAGAAATGGTCTATATTACCGGTAAAGCATAAGCATGGTGTCCTTGCTTTTCTTTATCTTTCTCTGGCTAAAATTTCTTCAGAAGTTTTAGGAGGCAGAACCTTTGTTACTCCATTTGTATCTGTTAAGACACTTACAGGACTATTTCCCTTTTGTATGACTTCCCATATAGGATAATCAGTATGGATCAAGTAATGTTCCATTTCATGGTCCCAAATGTCATCTCCACCTTTCTTCAGAATAGGGAGTTTAATGGTTGACATAGTGTGAGGGGCTTGTTGTGTTAGTGTTTGTGGTGGTGGTGGTGGTGGATTTTCATCATCTGATCCTGCCATTGAATAGATCAGAAAGGTAAAGGTTTATAACTGATGTGTTTTGGTTCTTCTTACTCAGAGTTTCTCTACACAGCCTCTTTATACCACTTGTTAACCCATCTAGAATAGATCCTTATTTAGCCTGTTAAGGGTGGTAGCCAATCTGGATAGATCCAAACTAACTACAAGAGAAACAATGACTATGAACAATATAAGTTATGCGGAAACTAACTTATGCTGCTAAAAAGAACAATGAATAAAATAGAACTTTGATTATTAATAATCTGCTAGGTTACAGATCACTAACTATGACTATTTATGAAACTTGTATATGAAACTTATGTATTTTTAACTAATGCCGTAGGGTTCCTTTTATACACCAAGTAAAACCCTAATGGGCTTACAAAACGTGAGAAGAGATAATGCATATCTATTCCTATAATAACTCATGCATATCTCCTAACAGTACTAACTAGTAGTACTAACTTACTACTAATAATACTAACTATACTGGCAGCACTAACAATGTACTGGTAGTACTAACTATTTATAACTAACATTACTAACTACTTAGTCTATTTTCTTGAATCTTTAGCATTCTTCATTAGCAGCACTAAGTAGAACTAGCAGTAGTAACTTTTATAAGTAGCAGCACAAAGTTGTAGAAACTTATGAAACCCAACACTTTGCATCCCTATTTCCTTGTTTCTAATGGTAACTTAACAGTACTAAGGTTTGCCTGGCAGTACTAAGTTTTGGCTTGGCAGTACTAACTCTTTGCCTACCAGTATTAACCAAAATGGGCAACACTAACTAACTTAGTACCATATGTAGCTCTCAATCCTCATCTCAAAGAACATAATGAACCTGAACATCATTTTCCAAACTATACAACAAATCAACCTACCATTTTTCCTCTCCTGAACTAATGCAGCTATAGGTTGATCATTCCAATGTTAAAAATTAAGAAATTGAATCTGCTAACATCAAAAGATTTGGTTAAAAGATCAGCCACATTATCATCAGTGTGAATCTTAAGCACCTGGATAAGCTTTTTCTCATAAGCATCCCTAATGAAGTGGTGCTTAATCTCAATATGCAGGTTGTGCTTTCATAAGTGATAACAAGGCAATAAGTCTTATGGTTTATGCTCCTTACAGATGTGGGTCTAAATAAGTCCATATGTAAAAGCTATAAGGGCTGACTAATAGAGCTCACTACTTTGGCCTTATAGGAGGCCTTGTGTTGCTTTCCTTTCTGACAAGCAACACAGGTGTGGTCATTTTGAAAAATCTTTGAAGGTAAACCTCTTACAAGGTTTCTTTTCACAGGTTTGTTTAAAATTTTAAAATTTACATAACCCAGCCTTCTATGCCATTTGTTAGATTCATGAACTATGGCCTTTGCAATCAAACAAGCTAAACCTCCAGTAGGAACAATGTTCTCTAGGTTGAAACTATACATATTGTTTTGTCTGGGGACTCTAAGTAATACTTGATTTTCATCAGGCAACTTAAAGTCAGGAGACAGCACAATACATTCAGAGTTAGTGAAGAGAACTTTGTTTTTCTTGTCACACATTTGTGACACAGAAAAGAGATTAAATTGCTTTAGTTCTTTCACAAAGTACACATCCTCAAAATCTAACTTTCCAGTTATTATTTTACCTTTACCAGTTATTTGACCTTTACTTCCTCCAAAAGCAACAGGGCCACCATTATAGTCTTGATATTCAACAAGGTAGGCTTTGTTTCCAGTCATGTGCCTGGAACATCCACTGTTAACAATTCCTTTGTTCTTTAAAGCTTTTTGTGGATCATCATGCACATTAAATAAGAGAAATTAGTTTCTCTTATGGACCCAAGCCATTGCTGACTTGGGTTTGCGTAGTGGATCTTTAGAATTGACATTTTTACCATAGTTTGACCCACTATTGTATTTGGAGACTTTGTTGGAGTAATGTCTTTTGGATCTCCAATTACAACCTGCTGAGGCCTTAACAGCAGTTTCCCTATTCCCCCAACAGCACTAACTATTTTATCCCTAGCAGTATTTACTTTATGATTTACAAAATTTGTTTTTGGTGCTATTGTTCTATTAGATGGCCTTCTAATAGGTGAATGAGACTTATAAAAGTTATTTCTTGGTCTGATTTAATTTACAATGGGTCTAGCAGTATTAACTTTCCTAGCAGTACTAGTTGCTGCTGCTTGACTAGAAAGATTTTGTCTAGCAGCATTAACTGGAAATATGCTAGTTTTAGTTAGTACTGCTTTTGAAACAAACTTGTTTTGATGATTCAAATTTTGCACATTGTTCACCCTTACCCTTCTGTTTGTTTAATTCAACCTGTTTAGCCATTCTTTTCTCATGGAAGTCACAATCTCTAATGAGATGGCTAAAGCTACCACATATAAAGCATGTCTTTTTAGTGAAACCATATCCCAAACACAACTTTTTGGACATTAAACCATTCTAGCCTCTCTTGTCAACTTTAGGACTTGGACTACATATGTTTTGTTCTTTAACAGTTTCCCTAGGAGTTTTTACATGCTTAACATATTAACAAAAGCAAAACTAGGTTTTTCTTGTTCCTTTGAAGGTTTAATCACATATTCATCATCACTATCTGACTCATACTCCTCAATGATAGGAGCATCGACCAAACTTTTAGGTTCCAGACAGCTATAGGTTTTATTAACATACAGCTGGTTTAGGCATAGATTCAAGTGTTTCTAAACTAGAATTTTGAATTCACCCAAAAAAAGCCAAAAAAAAAAAGAGACAAATCACTAAGTATTAGCAGCAGATTTACTAGTTTTAGACTGTTTTGGCCATATGTAAAATTTGACTCATCTATTCCAAAATCAGATTTAGGAGGCATGTAGATCCCTGTCATTGGAGGGGGAACTGCATGCATTCCTTCAACTTTTGCAAATCTATCATACACAGGACTATCTTCTACATCACTAGACCTACTGTCAAATACACTTTCAAGAACTTCATTTTCATAACTTAAAACACCTTCATGTATTTGATCTCCATACCCAAGCCCAGATTTGTCCTTAGCACTCATTTGACTATTTAGCAGTTTACTAAGACCTTTAGAAGAACTTTGAAAAATTTTAAGTTTAGTTTTTAATTCTTCCTTTTCTTTTTCAGCTTCTGCTAATAGTTTCTTATGATATGTGAGCACATTAGTTTTATCATCTAAATCAATTTTCATAAACCTAATTTTTTCTTCATAAACAAGTTGATTTTGCTGATGACAAACTAATTGAGCTTCTACCTTTTTTAAAGCTTGAGTATAGGCTTGAATTTCTATACTAGCATCACCAAGTTGTTCCCTTTGTTCATCATATAATTTCTTAAGCTTAGCCTAAGTTTCTTCACATTCTTTTAAACAAGATGTTACCTCAGTGTTCGAGCCTGAATTGCTGTAAGCCATCAAAGCAAAGTTCTCTTGCTCATCTTCTGCATGACCAGTCCAATCAACACCATCCCCATCAATAGTTACTAAAGCTTTAGGTTCCTCCTGTTTTCCAGGTCTCTTCCTATTGTCTTTTGCTTTATATCCAGTGTTCCCTACATCTCTCTTTCTGCTCTCTTGATTTCCTTTTGATCTGCACTCTCTAGAAAAGTGCCTTGTGTTATGGCAATTAAAGCACTCAAATTTGGTCTTGTCAAAGCCAACTGGTTCCTTTGCATCATTTAACCTGCAAAGCTTTTCGCTATCACCCTGTAATTCTTGTAAAACTTCTTCAATCTCATGGAAATCATGGCCACTTGCCATTTCAAATCCATCTCTTCTAAATCAAACTCATCAACCTGTTCAAGATCCTCATGATCTAATTGTGGACCACTTGATTGATTATCAAAGAAAGAGTACTTGAGTTCATCAGTGTATGATGAAGATCCTTCCTTTTATGAGCTATGGCCAAAAGAAGTAGAAACACCATAAGCAGTACTAACATTATTAGTACTGCTAGTGCTTTCAGATGAAAACAAACGCACATTCTGTAGCTTTGAAGATGAACTAGAGCCTTTAACATCAGACTCAAAGACGCTAAGATTATTATAGAGATCATCAAAACTTAGAGTATCTACTCCTGGCTTGGTCCTCATTATCAAGGATACTTGGGACCAGGAAGTAGGTAAAGACCTAAGAAACTTCTGATTGGCATCTTCAGTGGAGACACCTGCACCATGAATCTCAAGTAGAACGTCATAAGACTCTTAAAACCTAGAATAACCTTTGTTGCAATCCTTCTGAGTTGGATACAGAAAAGCTTTCAAATTGTTGCTTGAGAATGTATTTCTGCATCTTCTTAGATTCATCATTGCCACCAAATCTGGATTTGATAGCTTCCCACATCTCTTTAGCATCAGTCATTTTGTGAAATTTTGCTAAATGGTCTTCTGGTATAGACATGAGCAAGGTAGTCCTTGCTTTTCTTTCTCTTTCTCTAGCAAAATCATCTTCGCAGTTTTAGGGCAAAACCCTTATTTGTCCATTTGTATCTGTTGAGACTTGTACTGGACCCATATCCCCTTTTGTATAGAGTTCCCATATTGGAATAGTCCTGTAAGCCCCAGAGTAAATGTTTCCAATTTTCATGGCCCATATGTCATACTCACCTTTCTTCAGAATAGGGAGTTTAATGGTTGACAGAGTGTGAGGGGCTTGTTGTGTAGGTGTAACTGGTGGTGGTGGTGGTGGATTATCATCATAAAATTCATCTTCTCCTACCATTGAATAGATCTGAAAGGTAAAGGTTTATAACAGATCTATTTTGGTTCTTCTTACTCAGAGTTTCTCAACAAGCTCTGATACCACTTGTTGATCCCAGTCTGAATAGATCTTTCTAGCCTATTAAGGGTGGTAGTCAATCTGGATAAATCTAAACTAACGACAAGAGAAACAATGACTAGGAACAATATAAGTTATGCGGAAACTAACTTATACTACTAAGAAGAAGAATGAATAAAACAAAACTTTGATTACTATTAATCTGCTAGGTTATAGAATACTAACTATAAATGTTTGTGAAACTTGTACATATAACTAGTGCCGTAGGGTTCCTTTTATACACTAAGGAAACCCTAATGGGCTTACAAAATGCGTTAAGTGATCATGCATATCTATTCCTATTATATCTCAGGCATATCACTTAAGCAGTACTATCTATATATGCTAGTAGTACTAACTTACTACTAACAGTACTAACTCTACTACCAATACTAACATATATACTGGCAGTACTAACTAACTAATACTAATAGTACTAACTCAGGAAAACATAATTCCTAATAGCTATGAAACCTTGTCAAGGAGATTCTTTGAATCTACCTGATTGTAAGTATAGTATTTATACTATAAAACAGGGAACCGATGGTTATTGCAACCTAAAATCAACGAATGACAAAGATATATCATCCATATCTGCTCTTTATTACTAACATTCAAATGCAGGTACAATTTTTGGTGTTGCAGCCTCGTTCCAGCTAAGTCGGATTCATTATCACATGCTCATGTTCAAGTTTGTAATGTCAAACATTCAGCATCATGACTGTCATTGCTAAACAAGAATGTTATCAGTCAGAAAGCTCAAGTACATGTCATACTACTATTCTGCAACTTTGATAATCATGAACTTCCTCAATGACATCAAAGATCTTAAATGTCAATCAAGATAGGGGAGATTGTTAGCTTGATGAAGAATAGGAGTTAAGGAGCTTTCAAGACAAGTATGAGCATGTCGGTCAAAAACATAAGTTGATAAAGAAAGTCAAATCAAGATGATTCAAGACAAGGAGATGATGCAAGATTAACGATCTTAAGCACTCAAAGTCAAAAGTCAAAGGCTCAAGATCAAGAATCACAAAGCATGAAAGAACAAAGCCATTGCAAATAAGAAAATACAAAGACAGAAGACCAACGAAGGCAAAGATAAAGTCAAATCAAGATAACCTCAACATTGGTAGAGATTGCTAGCCTTAATTTTATTAAGTCAAACAAGAATGTTATCGGTCATCTTAGTTATTATAAGTCTTAGTTTGTTATAGGCTAGTTATTATAAGTCTTAGTTTGTTATAGGGAAAGATGTATGTATTTTATAGAGAGAGAAACACACACACTTTGTGTTACAAATGATTTCCTCACCTTCTTATGGAAGTATATGAGGGGTATTTATAGGCCATGTGACACATAACTATCCTAACTAGTCATTATTAGTCCCTACGTATCATGCCTTACATTATCTAGTGTAATTTCATATTGGTCGAAATATTTTAAGGCTAACAATCTTCCCCCAATATGTGGACATACAGAATTACTTACAATGTTCCTAACAAGTACAAATACAACAGAAATAAAGTCTTCCAAAGCGCTTCCAATGCTGAAAATGTCTTCTGCATCTTCTCGTCTTGATGCTTGTACTCCAACTTGGATCTTCAGTGTCTTTAATTGTTCAAGAACCATTGTAGAATTTATGAGTTGGATTAACTTCCCCCTAATCCATGCATCATGTATTGAAAAGCTTTCTTCATAGACTCATTTTTGGCAAAGTTTCTAAATCAGCTCCCCCCAAACCAACATCCTTATCTTAAGCAGATTCTGAAACTTTGATGTAGCTTGAATAATCTTATATTTGTCATTAACGTGCACAACAAAATTTTGTAGAAGAAAAAACCACACCAAATCCTACTGCTACTTGTTATTAGGTCTTGGTGAATATTCGTTCGGGGTTACATGCAAGAAATCAGCAACAATTCTTCTCATGTTTGCTGAATACTTCACCTTAACCATACTAAGTAAAGTAGAATACACTACTTCCCCCTCAAAGTTGCAAAAAGTACACATTGCACGAGTCTTCCAAACCAATAGTTTATATGCCTATAGCCCTTCTTTATTGACCCAAAAAACTAAACTATGTACACGATTTTCCCACATGATGGTTGTGAACTCTCAGAAGCATCATTGTCGTGTACATCAATATACTCAAGAAATTCTTGTCATAAGCACAAATCTTGAAAAGTTATGAACGTCATTGAAGAACTTTAAAAAAATTTGCTTAGACTGTGAAGTACCATTGTCTTGGAGTAGCACAATAAGATCCCGTGAGAATTGCTGATTACATCTCAACCTTTAAACTCTCTGGCTAACTTACCAACCTCGTATTCTGTCGGCTATACTGATGACCATAGATGGAGACAACCCGATATTCCAAACATGAAAATGAAGTAAAATCCCCTAATTTGTTACTTAAGCTTGCACTATTGTTGATTGAAGAACGGTGCAGAAGCAAACCTCTAAGTACCCTATACCCATCATCAAAAGTATAAGACGTACAACATCTCTTTAAATTATCTACATCGACATTTGCGTGTGACACTGAGTACTACAATGTAACTCCTTTAAGTGACAGTTAACCATGTCTTTAACCAACCACCCCGACTACTGGGAACTAGATAATTCAAGTCTCAATCATAAGCTATATACATTCAAGCAAGTCATCGATCGATAGAGGGGTTTAAAGAAAAGAGGTAGAAAGTAGAAGGAAGTCTCGATGATGAAATAAGTAAACGCCTTCGTCAAACCAAATTCAATCTCAAATAAGGGATACCAAATCAACTCCGTGATCACTTGACATTCTAAATCCAAATCTATAGCCATTTTTACGTTTTAGTGAATCTTTAGTATAGGATCATTTTAGCATTAAGTGTTGTATGTGCTTTGGTATTTTGATTGAATGTTGTTAAACTAGGACAAAAATTGTAATGAATTGTCATTAACGGATGAACATTGTCTAGATAACGTTGTCATGAAAGTATAATCGTGGAATAAGGACTAGCGGTGTAAAAGAATTGACTTTTAAGGGAAAATGATCAAACCTCAGAATTTTTAGGTCAAACCTCTTAAGTTGACTAGTCAAACTGCATAAGTTGACAAGTCAAACTACTTTGAAAGTGTGGTCAAACTGCATAAGTTGACTAAGTTAAACTGCATAATTTAGAGGACAAAATGTAGAAGTTGACTAAGTCAAACTGCATAATTTGAGGTCAAATTGCATAAACTGACCAAAGTCAAATCGCATGTGGTGAGATCAAACCGCATAACTCATTATCAAACCGCATGTTTCCTTAGTCAAACCGCATAACTAATTTATGTCAAACCACAGGTAGCTTGTGGTTAAACCGCATGTTGCTGTTGGTCAAACCACAGGTGTCCTTAGTCAAACCGCATATTTAACTTGCCAAACCATAACATTTCCTAGCTAAACCGCATAATTAATCAAACCGCATATTATGCTAAAAACTCCACACAAATAAAAACACCAAAAATCCTCTAAAAATCACAATTTTAAGTGTTTTTTCCCAAAATCTTTTGCAAAACTAACTATGTTTAAGCTATATCTAACATAAAAACACAAACTTTAACATTTTTAACATCAAAATTTATGGTTCTTGATTTTTGAGTATATAGCTAAAAACATAATATTTGCAAGATTTTGCAAACATCAAACATAAAACGTCCCTGGTTAGCT
>BQNB010060795.1:0-36772 GCA_026074375.1 Tanacetum coccineum
GACACTTTTTCCTAAAGCGCAAAAATTTAACTCGGTTGCACATGTAAACTTTTAAAAATAAAATTTTATATAAAATAAAATATAATTGGCATTCGAGGCCAGAATACAAAGTCGTTGATTTCTCGTTGCTCAAAAACGCTTAAATTTTAACGCATAGCACTTTTTATTCAAATCCAACGATTTTCCCCAAAATCAACAAAATAATAAAATGGAAAATTTTCTACAATTTAGAAAATAAATATATAAGTCAAAATAAATAATGACCTTAAGTTCGGGTTCTTACAAAAGAGCTCATAGAAATTGTTCCTGATAAAGAGGAAGTAGCAATTGATGCTATTCCTTTGGGTGTTAAGCCTCCAAGCATTGTTGACTGGCAGATTCATAAAGAAGGGAAGAAAATCTATTACCAGATAATCAGGGCTGATGGAAGTTCAAAGATGTACTTAGTCTTCAGTCATATGCTCAAAAGCTTTGACAGGGAAGATGTGGAAACTCTGTGGAAATTGGTAAAAGCTAAGCATGGGTCAACAAGGCCAGAGGAGGGCTATGAGAGAGTGTTATGGGGTGATCTAAAGGTAATGTTTGAACCTCATATGGAAGATACAGTATGGAGAAATCAACAAGATTATAGAGTGTTGGAGTGGAAGTTATATGACTCCTGTAGAGTACATTTCTTGAGGATGCAACACATGCATATCTATATGTTGGCCGAGAAGAAATATCATCTTACACCTGCTACAATTACTGATATGTTAAACAAGAAGCTTCAATGTGATCATTTCAGTGAAATGGCATATCAGCTTCTTAAACTTCTTACAAAACAGCTTAAGAATCAATGAAGTGTTTGGAAGCATCCTCCTGGTGATTAATGAAGCTTTCAATGAAGAAACTTGAGATTTTGAAGAAGAATATCAAGTTTAGGGGAGGATTGTTGGGATTAAAAGACTTCTTGATGATCTTAGAGTTACTGCTGCTCAGGTTTGTGTTACTGCTGCTAAGCTAAAGTTAGTGTTGTTCATTAACTTTAATGAAAAATATGCTAAGTAGTTAGTGCTGCTAGTATAAAGTTAGTACTGCTAGTTCACAGTTACTACTGTTAGTATATATTAGTACTGCTAGTATAAAGTTAGTACTGCTAGTGTAAAGTTAGTACTGCTGGTGAAGATTGAAGAAAATATTCTAAGTAGTTACTACTGCTTGTGCTCAGTTAATGCTGCTGGTGTATAAGTTACTACTGCTCAAAGATTAAGACTGCTGAAAGAGTTTCTACTGTCAGAGAAAGGATAAAGACAGAAGAAAGGATAAAGATTGTTTGGAGATCAAGATTACTTACGTGATAAGTATTAGTTATTTATAGAATAGATCATAGAGAATATTCTAAGTCTTAGGAATATATTGTAAATCGACTATGACTCCTTGGTGTATAAAAGGAGGTCCTAGGGTATAGAGTTTAATGTGTGTGTTTTTTTGATTTGATAAGTTTTATTCATAGCTTCAAGGTTTTGTAACCCTAATACTAGGAGAGTATTGATATTATTCTTAACAATATTAGAGGCTTTATTATTTGTTGAATTGTGATCTTGTGTTACTGTTTCATTAAGAATTCTTCTAATATTAAAGATTAGATTCCGCATAATCTTTAATACACTTAACAAAGTTTCTACTATAGTTATGTTAGATTTATCTAATATAACTAAACCTTAAACAAGCTTAAGGAATTCGATCTATTGAAGTAGGATCCAACAAGAAGTATCCTACAACTGGGACAACAACCACCCCCGCCACTTCCACTGCCACCACTCCAATGACTGATGCTGCTATCAGGGCATTGATATCTTAAGGCGTAGCTGATGCTTTGGTTGAGCATGAAATTCAAAGAAACAATAACCTCAATGGCGATGTAAGCTAAAGTTCTGGAAATGGTATTACAAGACCTGTGCGCCCTACTCGTGAGTGCACTTACACTGACATTATCAAATGTCAACCCATGAACTTCAAGGGTATTGAAGGAGTTGTTGGTCTAACTCAATGGTTTGAAACAATGAAGATTGTCTTTAATATCAGTAACTGTGTAGTCGAGAACTAAGTTAAGTTTGCTACTTGCACCCTTCATGGTGTTGCCTTAACATGGTGGATATCCCATGTCAAGACAGTTGGTTAGGATGCCGCTCACGGCGTGCCTTGGAACACACTTATGTAAATGATGACTGCTAAGTACTGCCCTCGAAATGAAATCAAGAAATTGGAGATGGAGCTCTGGGAGTTGAAGGTGAAGGGTACTGACTTAGCAAGTTATACCCAACACTTTCAGGAGTTGGCTTTGATGTACGGGAGGATGTTTCTTGAAGAGTCTGATAAGATTGAAAAGTACATCGATGGTCTTCCCGACATGATACATGGGAGTGTAATGGCGTCTAAGCCGAAGACAACACAGGGTGCAGTTTAGTTTGCAACTGAGTTGATGGATAAGAAGATTCGAACTTTTGCTGAACGTCAGACTGAGAATAAAAGGAAGTTTGAGGACAGTTCAAGGAATAATCAGAACCAACAACAAAAAGACAAGAGGCGAAACACTGGTAGGGCCTACGCTGCTAGGCCTAGTGAGAAAAGGGAGTATGGTAGATCTCTGCCAAAATGTTCCAAGTGCAGTGACCCGCCAAAACTTACTCCTTAAAACTTATCTATATATGATATAAATACAACAAGGATCGGAATTCGCGAGTGCAAGAAAATCGGAAGCAATATAGAGTGTTCCCGGGTCGTTATGTCCCAACGAGGCTGAAATGGAAAATCGAGAAACGATTGATGATTGGCGTTTGAATATGACAGGGATAAGATTATGAATTGGCACTAACACTGAATAAGAAAATGACCTCAAAAATAACCAAGGAAAAGAAACTAGAAAAAGAATCAAAGCTAGAAAAGGCAAAAACACTTAAAACTTTTACACTAAGGCACAAATAAGCTCAAATAAACTTAAGACAAATTAAATAAGCTAAACTAACTCTAAATAAGCAAATACAAAAAGCAATTAAGCTAAATTAAACAAGATGAACACAACAGTACTAACAGTATTAACTACCAGTACTAACTTGAAGTTAGTACTGTTAGCTTAAGTTAGTACTGTTAGCTTAAGTTAGTACTGTTAGGCTAACAAAACACAAAGAAACAATAAATAAGCAAACAAGCTAAAACAGAAGTTCACCTAACCTTAATAAGCACTTAGTAATTGGAATAAGCAACTAGAATAAACTAAAATGATAAATAAGCTAGAAAACTAAAACTGATAAACTCTTAAAATTATTTTGAAAAGGCAAATAAGTTCTACTGAAGACAGTAAACCAAAATGGGCTTAATCTACTCTAAAAAGCTAAAACAATCTTAAATAAGTAGAAACAATAAGCTAAAAAGCAGAAATGGTCTATCAGTACTAACAGTACTGACTAACAGTACTAACTTGGAGTTAGTACTGCTAGTGTTGATTTAGTACTGCTACCCTTTGAAATCTAAAAAAATGAACTAGCAGTACTAACTTTGAGTTAGTACTGGTAGCTTTAAGTTAGTGCTGTTCCAAAAGTGAACTAGCAGTACTAACTTTAGGTTAGTACTGCTAGTTGAAAATACTCCTTAAAAATCATTTTTTCTTTCAAACTAATTAAAAACAGATTATCTATTAACAAAATAAGACACTTATAAGCAATTATGATTAAGATTAAGCACTTAAATAAGCTGAAATGGCCTAGCAGTGTTAACTCAAAACTAACAGTGTTAACAAATGAACTAACAGTACTAAGCAAAATAAGCACCAAACATACTGATAAAGCACAATTGAGCAGTTCTACAATCAATAAGTAAAACAAGAAAAAGAGAAACTTACAACACCCTTGCTCAAAACAGGGTCAAACAAAGAATCTACAAGCTCTAGCTTGTATAAAACAAGCTAGTGAGAGTCCATAAGCCCATCCAGAACTGGCTTATCATCCATAACATAAGCTGTGGTATATTTGAGAGTGGTATTTGTGATTTTCTCTTAACTACTTAACTTTTTTATTTTTACTTACTCAATGAAAACAGCTTATAAGTAAGCTGTGGTGAGAACTTTTTGAACACAAAACAATATGATTAAGAAACTTAACACTGGTATTGTAAATTGACTTAAAAACTTCAAACTTGCATTAATCTTGAAAGTGTTACAAAGCTGAAAGTAAAAAGCTGTAAATGACTTTGAAATTTAAACTTAAGCTAAATTATTTTTTAAGATTCAAAACTAAAAACTAGATGCCTCAAAGGCTTACAAAAAGCTCTATTTATAGCCGAAGTCTTGGACTTGCAGCTTGTGCTTCTTTTGGAGAGCAAAAACGAAGTGTGCTTGTTGTGTGAGGTGAATCTAAAGCAAATCCCAGCCTTTGATTTCTTTTGAGCTTCTTTGGAGACAATCTCAGCCATCGAAATGCTTTTGGGAATGGAGAGGGATTGCCAACATGGCATTTATACAACTGGGGGGGGTTAGTAGGGTGGATGAAATGATTTTGGCTAGGGAGAGAAGTGGTTTGAGGGAGAAGTATGGGACGATAGTCCAAGTTGTAACTGGGTTTTGGGGCGGGAAAGAAGACTTTTTAGGGGAGTAGGCAGCTTTGGTCCCCTCAAGTTTTATAACTTGAATGCAATCTCTACCCGATGTGCAATTTTGACCCTTGTCTTTTTATCTTTTGTAATACAACTTGAGGTTTGGCAGTTTTAGCCCCTCAAGTTGTATTTTCTTCACTTGGCTTGACTTTTGACTTTGCCCTTTCCACTCCATGCTTGGATTTGTTTGCTTTTGGCTTTCTTTGACTTGAAATTTGGCTAATAATAATAAGTTATGTAATAAACCGAAGCCGAAATAAGACCACTACCTCTTGCCGGCTCACAACCGATGTGGTAGTCGTTTAAAGGGTGGAGGTAATAATAATAATAAAACTGTGGGCTGATAAAAGTTTACTGCATCTTGCCGGCTCACAACCGATGTTGCAGTCTTCTAAATAAGGCACATAGTAATAATCCGAGACTGATAAAAGTTTGCCGCCTCTTGCCGGTTCCAACCGATGTTGCAGCCTTCTAAAAGGTCGAGGAAATTACCGACGTCGAAACATGTTTGCTGCATCTTGCCGGCTCACAACCGATGTTGCAGCCTTCTAAAGGACCGAGGTTTAATAATGTTGCAATAATAACAATAATAAAGCCAAATTTCGACTCCGGGGTTATCTAAAAAGGATAACTCCTAAATTGTGTGAAATTAGAACCTTAATGTGGATCTTATTCTCACCATATCGTCTCTTTAGGAAATGATTTCAAACTAATTGTGGTCTAAACCAGGTTTACTTTATAAAAATAAGACATTAATTCATTTGTCACAAATAATAATAATAATAAAATCTTTAGAGGATTTAGGAAATAAAAGAGCGTAAAGTTTAAGTTTTTACTTACCCAATTAACATTTATGAGTAGTGTTAGCATCTTAACTTGTATTTAACAAGGATTTCGTTTTAAGCTTGGTTTGAGGTGGGTGAAAAATCAAGAACAATGAATTTATCCTTTTAATGTTTCTTGTTTCGTAAAGTTATGTTATGAATATATGAATATTAAATGCATAAAAATGGTTAAACGGTGGGCTTTTCAAAGCTAATGATTTCTTAATTCCCTAGATGAACACTTAGCTACTTTTCTAAGTAATTAGTCTAGGGGGTTGAAATTTTTGGTTTTTTAAGTTTGTATTTATGACATTGCGTGAGGACACGACAATAGCTTAGTATGGGGGTATGTGTTTAAATACACAAACCTTTTACCTTATTAAATGAACTAAAAAGACCAATTATGACCAATAAATACAGAAAAATGCATTGTATTCGTTTGTATTGTGAATTGTGTCTTGCAGGTAACAGATATTGCACAAAAGGACAAAAATGGAGCAAAACAAACAAAACCGAGCACGAGATTGAAAAGAGCGTGATATTTCGAAGTCGAAGGCGTACCCATCTTTTACGGACCAACCCGGACCCATTTTATTGGGCCAGGTCAGCCCAAGATTGATAGAATATTAAACCTTAAGTCCATTACAACATAACAAAATCCTAAGTCATAAAACCTAAGCCCAAATCATAAACCAAAAGCCCAATATCAAAATCATATAACCCGGGTCAACATAAAAGTCAAACCCACAAGTCAAATTCACTGTTTACCATTCTCCCCTGTTTCCCTCTCGTTTACACAGAACACACGCACGCAGGTTAAATCCTTTCACCCCCCACACGCTCTATAATGCTTCTAGAAGCCAACCTGACGCAAGTAGTGATGTCAAATGGATTGACAGGTGGCGATCCCAGACATATTGATTGGTTAAGAGACGTGGCAGCAAATGAAGGGCTGAGATTATGTTGCTTGGAGAATAATCAAGATTGAAGGGCCAGGATTGATTGATGAAGAGCGTCTTAGGGTTCTGGATCCTTCCTCTGAGCATTATAAAAGGAGAGCTCCTCACACACACAATGATGTCTAGTTTTTTAGCTTAATTGACTGTTTAGTAGCTTATTAAATGTAATTTTAGCTTATGGTATTGTGATTCATGTAATTTCCTTTTTCAACTTGTAATCCTTTCTGAATTTAATAAAATTTTAGTTTTATTTTAATATCCCCTGAGCCAAATTCTTGTTTTACCTAAATGTCAATTCATAAAAAGTGTTTAGATTCCTCTTAAATAAGTTTAATAAGCTTCTAAGTACCTAAAAAGCTAATGCTTATTCAGTTAAGTTAGCTTATAAGCTTAACCAAATAAGCAGTCACCCAAAATCACTCAAAGGTCTTGAATAAGCCATTGGAAGATAAGCCAGTTCTGGAAGGGCTTATAGGGCTTATTCTTAGCTTATTTAATAAGCTAGCTTGTAGATTAGCTCATTTGAGCATTTGTTGATCCTTGTTTGAGCTAGGATCAAGGTATGTTCATCTTTTTATTTTGGCTTAATATTTTCTGATTGCTTATTCACTGCTTGTTGTCCTGCTTATTATTGCTTCATCATTGCTTATTAGTCTATTGTTAGCTTATTATGTATGGATTTAAGTTTTGAGTGAAGTTTGTTTGAATTTTTGTGTGTTTGAGTCATTTACAAGTTAAAATCGTTCTTAAGCTCTATAGTATTGTTTATCTTCATAGCTTATTAGATATTGCTTATTTGTCCTTTCTTTGAGCTTAATTTTCATTTAATAGCTTAAGTCTTAACCCGTCTTATTAACATTTGAAGCTTATTCAGAATTGTTTTAAACTTATGCATGGGTTTCAAGCTTATCAAAGGGTGTTTGGCACAAGCAGTACTAACCTTGGTTAGTACTGTTTGATTGCTTTTTGTCCTTTAAGCTAAGTTTTTCAAGCCCAAGCTAAGCTTACAAGCCAGTTTAAATAAGTGGTTTAAGTTTAAAAAGCAAAGTTAAGGTTTAATCTATGAAGAGTTTGAATTTGTGGGTGTCTTACCTTTTAACTTAGCTTATTAGGTTAGATCTTAATTAGGAACCAATTTGAATCAATTTCATGTTAGTTTTGAGTCACTTATGCAGTAAGATTGAGTTTGTTTAAGTTGTGCAATTGTTCTTTGTTTTTAGTCATAATCTGTCTAAATTTCCTAGTCTTAATTTTCAAAAGTTCAAAGTCCTGATTTCATAAGCAAATTTAGATTAGAATAACTTTGTTTTAAGGCCTGATTTTGAGAATTTAAGCTCTTTGCACATCAAGCTTAATCTGTTTTAAGTTTTTGAGTTTTTAAATTAACTTTTACTAGCTTATTTTAGGTTTGCAAGTGGTATGTGTTTAATTACACATACCTTTGACCATTAAAAACGGACTTAAATGACTAAAAACGTACCAAAAATACATTGTATTTGTATGTTTTGCATTTGTATTGTGCTGGTAACGGATATCAAAGAAAAAGACAAAAACAAAGCCAAAAACGACAAAACCGAGCACAAGAACGGAAGGAGCGTGAAAAAGTTAAAATCAAAGCCAAAAGTCAAAAAGTCAAAGCCAAAAAGTCAACCAAAGTCAAACCCGACAAAGTCAAAGTCAAAGCCGGAACTGAAGAAATACTTAATAGACCCGCCCGTACCCATCTAATGGGCCGGGATATCCCATTAAGCCATTTATATCAAGACTTATAAGCCTTAAAAGATAAAAAGGCCCAAGATCCTTTAGTATATATTACGTGGTAAAAGGAATAAGCTATGGTGAATGGGTATAAGCTGATTCAGAAGCTGGATTAGTGGGTTAGGATAGTGTTAGGACTTCTACAAAAGCTTAGGACCACTTGTAAGTTCCTTAAATTTATTTTCTTGTAATTTCACTGTAGCATTGCTTAATCCTGCTTATGTCTGCTTATTATATCTTATTTTCTGCTTCTCAATACTTATTTATATTGTCATTTGTTCTTTGAAGTTTCCTTATTGTTCTATTCCTCTTGTTTCCTTTTTTATATGATTCTGTCTTAAATTGCTTGTTACTGTTTGATTATCTATCTTGCTTTTTAGTGCTTATTTCTTGTTTCCAATTGCTTATTTGTTCTTCATTAATCTTGGTTTACATTTGTTTTCATATAACTTAGCTTTAATCATCTTTTCATTCTTAGAATTTGGATTTTGCATACTTTAAGGGGTGTTTGGTTTAACCGAGTTAATGGGTTAAAATGGGTCAAAAATCTGTTTTAGTCCTTTAAACCATTTTAGATTAGTCAAGTTAAGTCTAAAAATCAGTTTTATAAAAGTCTTAGTGTTAATTTCTAGATTTTAAGGGTTTATGAACCAATGTTGTGAATCTGTGGTCTCAAAACTCTTTCAAAGTATTTAAATTACATCTTGGCTCAAAATTTGTTTTAAAGCTCTTGTTAGTTTCTTTTTATGTCCAAATGCATTAGGATGGGTGATGGATAAGTATTCACTTGTCATTTTGTTTTTGAAGTCAAATCTGACAAGTATGCAGTTTTATTTAGTCCAGGGTTTTAGCTTATTTAATAACTTATTTTAGTTTAAATCCAGTTGTATTAGCTTAATGAGTCAAGTTTCCTATGTGTTTTAAGTTTTTGGTCTTAAACTTTGCTTTTAAGTCTTAAATTTTAAGCTTCAAAACTGTCTTAGTTCTCATAAAGTTAAAAATAAAGTAGTAGTCTATCACTCTTTCAACCCTTTTTCTTTTGCCTTTTTCATGGCTTATCTAGATTTCAAATTCCTTTCTGAAAGTTGCTTATTGTGGTTCATAAGCCAAGCTTTAAGGGCATATAAGCTCTTAAGCCATAAGGATCCACCTTCAGGCTTAAAAATAAGCCTAAAGGTGCCTAGTGGGGCTGTTTGGCTTATAGTTTTACCCATATTTACTTATTTGCTTTTTCATGCTTTCTAGCTTAATTTTGTTGCTCATTTTTATTTCTTGATGCTTATTAGATATAGGATGTTATCTGTTTTTGCTTATTTCCTTTTAAATTGTGCTTATTAGTCATCTTTATATGCTTATTTTCCTGCTTATTATTTAGATTCAGCAAAAGTTGTAGTTTTTGAAAATACTTATTTTTATGTGTTCTTTAAGTTTGTGCAAAAAGATTTAAAAAAATATGTTTTCAAAAAGGGAAGGCATGGGGGGTCGAACCCATGACCTCCCCCTTACCAAAGCCTCATACACGCACACTTAAACCAACAGCCCTTGGGACTTTTTCAGTTATTACCTTACATCACTTTAATTATATAGTCACTTAGGTAGTTAAGCTTATTTTCTTATTTGCTTATTTATCTGCTTATTCATTCAGCATTTTTAAAAGTTTGTATTTTTCTTACATTATTCATAGTTCAAGGTATTTTCCTGTATTTTTCCAGAATTTTTGTAATTAGTTTACTATTTTTAATCATTTAATTTCATTAAAACCGTTTTTAATTCATAATAAATAAAATAAAAGTCAAAAAAATATAATTCTTTTTTTTTAATTTTATTTTATCATTTAGGTCCTAGGAAAAATAATTTTGCATTTGTAGGGTTAAAATTTCTCAATTTGGTTTTTTAAAGAGCGGGTTTCGATCCCGTTCACGTTTTTCGTGTTTTAATGCTTAAACCACTTTCGTTTTTGGTCTAGTTTTCTTTGTTCTTACTTTTTAGTCACTTAGGGTTAATTAAAAGTTAAAAAATCATTCTAGGATTAAATTTTGATAATTTAGGTTTTTTAAGTCGCGTTTTTACGTTCCCGTTTTCGTTTTTAATTTCGTTATTGCGTTCGTTTTAATATAGCTTGCCCTTTAATTGCTTTTTCCCGTATAGGTAGAAAACCAAATCAAATCTTTCTTGTATTCAAGCATCCAAAATTCAAACCAAATACGTAACCGTCAATTTCACGCCCCGGGTAACACTTATCCAGAATCATTTATATCATACCCGTGAGTTTGTTGACCTTTTTCCTAAAAGGTTGACTTGGTTGACTCGCGGGGATCCTATATTTGATATTTTCTATACTATTTGATATATAATTACCCCTAAAAAGGTGGTTATCATTTTGGCGCCGTTGCCGGGGAGGTGTGTTGCGACAATATCGTTACGGTTTGACGATTATTGACTTGAAGAGCCTTCCTCATGAAGTTATTGTTTCCCGTTTGTAAATATTTTCTTCTTATTATTATAAAAATATAAAAATACAAAAATATTTTTTCGTTTTTCTTTTATAAGTATAATTATAAGACAAAAACAAGAAAAAACCAAAAATATAAAAACATTGTCCATAAAAACAAATAAAAGTCATCAACAATTATATTGCCCTTCATACTGAGCATTATCATTAATAAGTTCCCAAACAAAAGATTAAAACTTGCCTTTGTGTCACTTGTTAAGTACGGCTCACCTTTAAGAGATTAACAAACTACAAGAGGGGTATAAGGAAGGTTGTTCCGAGGAACTATGACCCGAAAGGAAAAGGTTTTTAATAGCTTCGCGCTTTCCTGCTCCTTCGCTCCTTTGTGTGTTTTTCTTTTAGAGAGCTACCGTGAAGCAAGTTGATTATCGGTTTAAGTTATTCAATCTCGTTTTGTCCGTTAATAAAATATGATGTTTAAAAAACTCGAAAATCCAAAAATAATCTCCTTTAACCTCTTTGTCATTTAATTCTTCTTCTTATCCCTCTATTTTTAATTCTTATGGCGTCATTAGACTATCGTTTAAATCCCCTTTACACGATTAAAGAATGCTCGTCTTGTAGAGCTTTGTACACTACAGACTATTGTTGTTCTAAAGGGGGTCTCGTAGACAAGATCGTTCGTGATCCTAATAAAACACCCGACTCGTCTCAACGACCCCCTCAGAATTGTGCAAGGTGTGGAAACCCGGTTAATGGTCCGTATTGTCGAGGATGTGCTCTTTTACGAAAGAAATTTAAGGATGATTTGTTTACATATTGTGTTGAAAATGGAATTTTCCAAGCCCTTCAAGATACTTCCGAGTCATCTAATGACAATACCAACGTTGTTAATGCTCCTCAAGAGTCATTCGTTGTCAAACAGGACCCCGGTGAAAATTCCTCGCAAAGTCCATATTGACCACAATTGTTGTTACGAGTGTGGTGATTCGTTAGATGGAATCTTTTGTCAACGATGCACTTGTAAGTCTTGTGTGAAAGGTGCTCATCATGGTTATAATTGTCCTCCGAAAGTTGCGATTATCTCTAATCCGGGACCATGCAACAATCAAACCATTGATGAGCTCCCACAAACTTTGCCAAGATTTGATCCGACATGCTATTCTGAAAGAGAAAATTCATTACCTTATGTTTCAAAACCTAATTTTGTTGATGATTCTCCTAACGTTTTCAACCCACCTCCACAACCCCCAACGTATTCTTATGAGTTTTGTGGGAACGATGCTTATTATGGTTACGATTGTCCATCTCAAGTTCCGTTTATCTATCCGGAACCGTGTTACAATCAAGACTTTAATTTCCCATAAAACTTTATAATTTTCAACAACAATATCTTTGTTGTGAAAATTGCGGGGGTCCTCATGAAACTTTTTAGTGTCAACCGATGAACCAAAAATTTGATAATTTTAATTCTTCCGGTTTTGACCAAATTCAACCCTCGCAATTTATCATCGATCATATTGATTCAATGAATGATCATCTAAAAGCTCATAGAGACTTTCAACAAGTGATGGATGATTCTATGAGTAATCTTCGTGAGATGTTTCAAACTTAGTTACAACAACGGCAAGAACAAGTGGTTAATCTTGATACTTATACTCCCGAGCCTTCGCAATATCGAAAGAGTCCGACTTGCTACGATGATAATGATGACGAGGAAAGTTCTATTCCCTTGAAAGATATTATTATTTCTGGACTTCCTCCGTGTGTTGCAATCACACCCGTTTTATTAACCAAGGAGCCCGTTGACTCTCTTATAATGGAGGATAAGCATCTCGACACTATTCCGAAAACAGAATCGGACGAATTCATAAAGTTTAGTGTTAAGAACCTTGTCCAAAACCCAAGTGAGTCCAAGGATGCTTCCGACGGTGTGTGTGATTTGCCCATTTATGATGATTTTCCCAAAAGTCATCTTGTTAGTTTCTCTAACCCTCTCTTCGATATCAAAGATGATTGTACCTCAAGTGATGATGAGTCATTTTCCGAGGAGGACGTTCCAATGGAGAATTTTAAAATTTTCTCTAATCCTCTTTTTGATCTTGATGAAGAAATTGTTTCTACCGAGGTGACTCTAATTCAAAATGAGGTGTTAGAAAGCATCACTTCAATTCCCCCGGGAATTGATTCCTTTTATGCCGAATCCAATCTTATAGAATCTTTGTTTAATCGAAATACTTCGATTGATTCTTCTTCTAAGATTGATTCTCTTCTAGATGAGTTCGCCGGTGAACTCACTCTTCTCAAATCAATTCCACCGGGAATTGATGATGACAACCTTGATCCGGAGGGTGAAATTCATCTAGTTAAGAGATTGCTTTATGAAAAATCATCTCCTCGCCCTCTGAAAGAGCTTAATGTGTAAAATTCTATTGAGTCTTTCTCTCCATCTCCTATCCCCGTCGAGGATAGTGACTCTCTCATGGAGGAGATCGATTTATTTCTTATTTCGGATAACTCAATGCCACCGGGCATTAAGAACGATGACTATGACTCCGAAGGGGATATCCGTTTCCTTGAAGAATTGCTTAGCAATGATTCCCCTTTACTTCCTGAAAATGAGTCATTTCATTTTGATATTCCATCATCCCCTCGTCCTCCTGCGAAACCGCCGGATGATGGAAATTCCATTTTCATCCGAAAATGAGGACAAAGTTCATCTCTTATCACATCGGGGCTTTAAAGCTTTCCAGCTTTTTTCTGAAAGACCGATGATGATCTATGGAGGGGACATTCCGCTCTTGGATGTTTCGTTTCTCCATTTCTATCCTCCTTGACCAGCTTAAGTATGGGGGACCGAGTCAGGCTCAAGACTCGGTTAACAAAAATAAGCGCTTCGTGGGTGACAACCCATGCTTATTCGTAGTATGATAATATTAGTAATGAATGAGTGTGTTGTTGTGAGAGGCTCGCCTTTTTCTTTCCTGTGTTTTGTGGTTTATTGTCCAGGATTTCCCGGATTGTGATGACTCTCGTGCTTGCGGTTTTGTCTTTCATTTACTCGAGTTTCACATCCTCAGCTTCATTTTGGGAATCCAATATCCAAATCTTATCGACTAACGGTTATCTTTGAGCATACTTAATAAACGGCTTAGGATTGACGTAGAGACCTTTCTTAAAACATTGAGGACAATGTTTAGTTCTAGTATGGGGGGATCTATCGATTTGATTTTGCATGCAGTCGTTGTTTTCACGTAATCTCGTTTTTACCACCAAAATACCCAAAAAATAAAAAAAAAAAAAATTTTCAAAAACAAAATAAGTGTTTTGTCACAATTTTGACTTTCCTGCTTGGTAGAATAAGAATAAATTTTGACTCGATCGAGCGTGTTGAGCTCTAGCTTGTTCCTTAACTTTTAGACTAAGCATTTGCGGAAATTCGCGAAGAACGAAAAATGATAGAGTTGATTATGAGTTGGATGCTAAACAAGGATTATTTGGAAATCTTAAGAGCTCATGTATGTAATTTGTGGTTTTTTCTTCGATAGCTCATAACCGGACTATATAATAATTCTGTGCTTTTTGGAAAAAACTAAACTTAAATCAATTATTTTTTAGATGTTTAGTACGATTATCAATAATGTGTCTTAGTTCAAATTGATACTTAAAATTTTCAAAAAGAAGTATTCTCTTATCGTGAAATAAGTGTAATATCTATTTATTAATATATATATATATATATTATATACTATATATATATATATATTATTATATATAATGAAAAATGAAAATTAATGATGAATAAAAATTATAAACTGTGGGCTGATAAAAGTTTGCTGCATCTTGCCGGCTCACAACCGATGTTGCAGCCTTTTAAAGAAAGCCCATAATAAGAATAATAATCCGAGACCTCTCTACCCCACACCCACGTGATTTACCTAGTCACCCCACACCATAAAACTCCAATGCTACCTTGGCAATCCCTT
Source organism: Tanacetum coccineum (assembly GCA_026074375.1). Taxonomy (NCBI): domain Eukaryota; kingdom Viridiplantae; phylum Streptophyta; class Magnoliopsida; order Asterales; family Asteraceae; genus Tanacetum; species Tanacetum coccineum. The sequence continues at coordinate 14,606 of BQNB010060795.1, forward strand.
GCAATCCCATTGGTTGAAGATAGAGGACAAGATAATGGATGGCTGTGATTGACTTGCTTGGAGCCAAAGAAAGATTGAAGGCTGAGATGATACTTTTGAAGCTCTCACACAGAAAGCACAACAAGCACAACTCCACAGCTTATATAAAGAAGGAGCACAAGACGAAAAACGGGGGGATGAACTAGAACTAGGAGTAGTTTTAATTTTAATTTTAATGTCATTTTAAATTCTGTAATTTAATCTTTTTTAGCCTTGTAATCCTTTTATGTTTAATGAAATTTCAGTTTACTTAAATTTTGTTTATACAAATTCTGTCTTACTTTTAAGCTGTCACACCCCCAAAATCAGACGGCAACGGAATAGTAACATTGGGGTGCGACTTTAAGGCACAAAGTACAAGTCACATAAAACAACTTCAAAACAGACGTTTAATATAAATTTCACATTCGATATATTAAAATCAGAGTTTACAAAGGATCCCATTTATAATGCAATAGAAACATTTTGTTTAAAACGTTTGTCGAATGGTATACAAGTTATTAAGCCTTCAAAAATATATCCGCGCGACTCGAATGCTCCCAATGCTCAGCTAGCAAAATAATAACCTGAGAAAATACACGCAAAAACGTCAACAATAATGTTGGTGAATTCATAGGTTTAAGTAAAAAGCAGTATTGAAATAATTTAAGAAATATTTCAGAAGAAAAGTAGCGTTACAACATTTAAAAGTGTTATTTCCGAAATCCATCCGAAATCCAAGTAGTGATTTAATAAATCTAGTAATGTTCAGTAGTGGACCACAAGATCGAAGTAATGGTGGACTAAGTACGTATTCCGAAGTCCAAAACAAGTAAGGTAGACAAGGGAAACACATTCACCAAGTCTAAATATATAACAGGTATTATTGCACTAAGCTCATGACCCCGAAGCCTTAACTAGATTTTTGCCCCAATCGGAATATAGGATGCTTGCCAACACCCGGACACCTCTCAATGTTAAATGCACCTTGATCAAACTAGTGACCCAAGGAAAGGTGGGGATTGTCAGTCCCGATAGATCTATCCACAACACTCGCGCTTACTACAATAGCAATTAACGGTTCATGATAAGTAGGGACTTCACGGCAATAAGGTAACTTAGCAATAATATTCAGGCAGTAATCTGGATAGCATACACTTTGTAAACACTTGTGTCCGTAGTAAAACAATCATGTCTAAAATTCACGGTTTCAAATATAGGTATTCACGATCTCAAATCATGTAGTAAACAAATCAAACTTAGTAAAAATAATCATGTAACGCTTACGTATAGAAATCAATAAGTTTATGTAGTAAAACGAGCACGTATTCTCACCCCGAAAACAGTTTAAGAAAACCATTAAAAGAGAAAAGGTGGGGCTATGAACTCACAAAAATTCTATTTTTATTTTTCAAAAATACTAGAATGAAAAAGAAAATTATTACAAAAAGAATTAGATTTTTCCAACTATTTTTCTAATTTCTGTGAATTTCTTAAGAAAAAGAAATTATCAAAAACCTATTTTAATTTCTAGAAAATACAAATTCAATTAGAAAAATAAAAAAAAATAATTTTTATCTACTAAAAAGGTGCAGAAATAAAATGATACAAAAATGCCCAATTTTTATAAAGCAATTGAACCTTAATTTTGCTAATTAAAGTATAAACCCTAATTTTATTAAAACTAATATTAAAAATATAAAAACTATTTTATTATTATAAAAGAACAGGGTAGAAAGTGCAACAAATGAAAGTAAAGGGTAGGCGGGGTAACTAACTAAATTTTACACTATAATGAAAACGGGCAACCTTTAACTATTAAAAATGTACCAAATAAACCCTACGATTTAGCTTATTTTTGGCTTATCTAAAAAATGAAAATAAGCAAAAACTTAAAACTACAAAGTTAAACCTGAGCTTATACACTACAACTTTAATAAAAGCACATTGAACTTTTATCCACTAGATAAGCTAGAAAACTAGCTTTTAAATCTGTTCTACAGAAACTAAGGTTTTGCTTTGAAAATTTAGCTTTTCTAATCTTTTGCTTATATCTAGCTTATTACTTAATGAAAATAAAAACCAAAAGGAGCTAAATGAAGCTTGTGATGTGTACTAAGGATTTCTAAAAAGAAATAAGCTGAGAGTATACAAGATTATCAATGGATTTGATCTTAAAAAGCTAAGGTTCATGCTAATGTCTATTATTAAGCTATACCTAATAAGCTAAAAAGCTCAAAACTAAATCTTAGAAACTAAAATTTTGCAAATAAGCTAAACTATGAATATTGAATACACCTAGATAAAAGGATTTTGATAAAAACAACTAGAACTTAGAAATCTAAAAGAAATAAGCTAGAAATCTAAACTGTTGCTAATACCACTTTTGCAGGAACATTTAAACTAGACTTAGAGCTTAAAAATGAAACTCAAGAGATGATTTATATAAAGCTCATAGAGTACTATCAAGTTGCTTAATACTAAATCCTATCTCCTAATTATGAATGCTAAAAAGTATCTAGAAAAGTGATGAGCAACAGCAGTATTAACTGAGTTAATACTGCTTAAGCTGATGTAAATGGTAAATGCTTAAGTGCAGGCCAAATCTCTTAGTTGAAAACTCTTAAACTAACTCACTAAATGTATCTAAACCTACATTAACCAAACTTGAATACTAGAGTGCTATGAAACACTTAACTACAAAATTTACTTGACATTTAAACTGTCCTGGTGCTGGCAAAGCTTTTTGAACTCTAAATCTTTAAATTCTACAAACTAACTTTTAAAACCTATTTAAAACTTGATAACTTTGAAAACCTCAACTATGTAAAGTGCTTTGACAGAATTATGTTGACTTTAGAGGTCAAAATCACCTTAACCCAAACACTAGTTAATTGAAACTGTCCAAACTAAATTTCACTTAAAATCTATTTTAAAACTAAAAATGCTAAAACCTTATATCTACTCAAACTTGAACTCAACTAATTAAGCTATTTTAACACTAAAACCTACAGCTTATGTTTTAAAATACACTAGTTACTCACCTAGGTATTTGTTACTAGTTAGAACAGTACTAACTAAAAGGATTATTTAACTAGAAATAGTAATGGAAAATTAAAAACAGATAAAACTAATGATCAACTAAACACACTTCAATAAGGAATAAGCATTTCTGAATTCACAATAAGCAACTAGAATAAGTTTCAATTGCTAAAATGAAAAATAGAAGATGAAACCTGAATTTTTGTAATCTCAGTCACTAGGCCACTCTTTCTGAGTGAATGGCCTTAAAATTCAATATCCTAATGGCACCTTTCCTCTAAACCAATTAGCTATAAGCTCAATAAGCTAAAATGAGCTTATTACTCCATAAGCTTCCAATATTGAATCAAATTGAACTCAAATGAACATTTTTGAACTAAAGTAGACAAAATCAGTATTTAGAAAGCTTCTAACAATATTTGAACAATTTTTTAACTAAAAGAAACAAAATAAGCTAAATTGAGCTTATTTTGACCAAAGTTTGACTTTTTCCACAAATGTATGACTTTGAAGAAAACTGAATAGAAAAGCTTGTAAAAATAAAGAGAGCTTATGAGAAGCTTAAACAACAGAAATGAAACTAATATGAGAGCTTTGAATTACAATGGAGAAAGTTTGACTTTACATGACATGGTCCTATGTCCCGAAATGCAAGGTAATCAGTCAATGCACCAAATATACATAGTGATTATGCAATGTATATTTGAGGTCCAAGTGACGAAATGCTCAGTTTACGTACAAAATAAGTGTGGTGTGTGAAATGTATCAAATCTTTTATAAATGAAAGAAATAGTCAATAAAGTAAACGTTAAGAAGCTCATAGGGTGACAACAAAATGGTTTATAGGTTGACATCGAGATTGTTTCTAAAGGGATAGGTCATAACAAGTATAAAGAATATCCGAACGAATGCAGAAGCAGTCAAAGAAAATGAACGTAAAGAATTATTCAATCAACAAAATGAACGTAAAACTCGTGTCAAAAGGGAGGGGGGGTGGGGGTGCACTAAGTGACATCAAATGAGGTGACAAGTTAATTGTCCGTACCCTATCAACTGGAAGGCTTCAAACGAAGGATACGAAACAACAAGTGCTATCAAAATCATAATAAAGTGTCTCCAACTCGGATTCGAATGGTAAAGTAACTAGTATGTGGGTTTCGAGAGAGTAAAAATGAGAATCAGAAAGTACGCGAAAAACAGAGTGATCACTATTTTATATAACATACCGATTAAAAGGAAAATAGTAAGACGTCATAAAAATAGGATGTAAGAGAACGAAATCATAGCCTCGTATTAAATACTCAGTAACCATGTAATATAGTATGATGCAAAAGAAAGCATATAAGTTACCTGATGAAGCAAGCGCGCACGGATATCGGATAAGACAAGGAGAGACTCTAGATTTTGAAAAACAAGGTCATATCTAGGTTTTTTGAAAACGACCCAATTATTTTTTTTTAAATTGATATTCTCTATGACCTGAGCTCTGATACCATCTGTAACACCCCAAAATCTGGTCGCAGCGGAATGGTAACAATGGGGTGCTACTTCATAGTCCAAACGCACAAGTCACAGAAAACGACCTCAAAGAGACGTTTATAAAAGTCACATCAATTTAGAAAAATGTCAGATTAACACAGGTTCCATTTATAATGTATTAAAAACATTGTCAAAACGTTTGTCAAATAGTACTTCAAGTTATTAAGCCTTCAAAAATATATATATCCGCGCGACTCGAATGCTCCCAATGCTCCACTAACAAAATAGTAACCTGAAAATACATGCTAAAACGTCAACAATAATGTTGGTGAATTCATAGGTTTGAGTAAAAAGCAGTATTGAAATAATTTAAGAAATATTTCAGAAGAAAAGTAGCGTTACCACATTAAAAAAAGTGTATATCCTAAATCCAAGTAGTGATATAATCAATCTATAAATGTTTCAGTAGTGGACCACAAGATTCGAAAGTAATGGTGACTAAGAATCGTATACCGAATTCCAAAAACTAGTAAGCGTAGACAAGGGAAACACATTCACCAAGTCTAAATATATAACAGGTATTATTGCACTAAGCTCATGACACCGAACCTTAACGTAATAAACTGTAATCAAACCAGTACTCGAGGTTTGTGCCCCAACACGGATACAGATTTACAAACATCCAACGAATTTTTCTCACTACATATGCTGCCTAAACATCCTAGCGAATTTTCTTCGCATGTTACATGCGTCAAATGGCAACTAGAAACCCAGCCTGACGGGGACGGACAGTCCGATAGTATCTAACCATAACATTAGCGTATACCCAACTGGATAATGTAACTGTTCATGATAAAAGGGGACTTAAATGGCAATACGGTAACTTAGGCAATAATGTAATCAGGAAATAGCATACAGTTTTGAAAACACTTGTGTCCAAAGAAATCAAGCATGTAATCTCCCCCGTATTTAATAAAGCAAGTAGTAGAAAAAGGGGTCTCTACAACCACAAAGTATTGAAAGGTAATTGTACTGTAGTAAAATATATGAGTTTGTAAAAGAGCATGTATTCCCCTCGCGGGTTTATAAAACATTGAAAAGATTGAAATGCGAGACTATGAACTCACCTTGAGTAAATGAAAATCAACGAAGTATATCACAATAAAAATGCGTCACGGAAACAATCGAATGCAACCTAATCCAATATAGGTCGTATAAGTACTAATCACATTGAGTAATTTCTACCATGCATAAGTCTATTTAGCTAATCACCATCTAATTGTTTGAGTGAAAACATATTTATAATTGTAAAACATTTATAAATATCTGAATAATGTAATTATAGTTACTCCTGGTAGTGTATTAGTTACTCCTGGTAGTTATAGTTATTACTCCTGGTAGTGTATTAGTTACTCCTGGTAGTTATAGTTACTCCTGGTGGTTATAGTTATTACTGCTGGTAGTTATATTAGTTACTCCTGGTAGTTAATTAGTTTACGTCCTGGTAGTGTCTTAAGTTACTCCCTGGTAGTTATAGTTTATTTTCTAATCTACCCACTATAATGACCCCTCAATCAATCTTCATGACTCTGGTTATAAAGAGAATTTATTAATGCGAAACTATATTTTGACAACTTCCAGTCTGTCCGAGACTCCAAACTCGACCGAAATTGGGTGAAAAGAACTCCAACAGATCTAATTCATGTATTAATTATCAAAAAGCCAGGATTTTTGCCCCTGCATTACGACCGTATCACTCGCTTTTAGACCATAAAGAACCTCGCTAGGAAGTAAAACGACCTTCGAACGACTTTTTATGTTCGGCCGAGGGCCCCGGCCGAAACCGGACTCGATAGTGCCGCAAATACCAACTTAAAATCCTGACATAAACCACTAACTTTAAAAAATGCTTGGGGATTTATTATACTCGAATATATACCTCGTTTCGCTCTAACTTTTTCGTCATAAATCCGATTTGACAAGTGTCTTACCTTTTCGGATCGTCGAGAATCATACTACTTTATAAAAAACAAAAAATAATGTTGTTAATATACAAATTTTGGTAGTCCATGATATATTCAACCACATAACACATGAATAAGTGTACAAAATTATAATCACAAGCAAAAATATGTTTTACATGTTTAAAAGCATCCTAATGGTGATTTCACTACATAGAACTTATATACACATAAAATGATAAATGTAAAGACATAAAGGGTTTTAGGTAACCTTATGGTGATGTAATATGATAACCAACACAATCTAAACCCTTGTTTAGATTATAAACCCAAGCTTGCAAGATCTTGAAACCCTAAACCCTAATCTTCCATTTTTCTTGCTTAACACTTGTAAAGACTTAACCAAGCCTTCAAATCTTCTTAGGACATCTTAGATATGTTGTAGGAATGTATGTAAATGTGTTAAATAAAATTTGGTATGGATTTGGTGTTGGTCTTGTGGTTGCCGTGAGCTAGAGAGGAGGGGGAAGAGAGATTTTGTGTGTTTTACACCTTGAAAGTGAGAAGTGTGTGTGTATTTCACTAGTAAAGGCCTTATATACTCTAATGACTAGTCAAAGACAAGATGAGGATTTCTAGGGAAAGTATGGTCAAAAGTATGGGAAGTATAGGAAGTATGGCTTGATTTAATGTGTAGAGATGTACATGACCTTAGGTATGGTTTATAAGTCCTTATGTTCCCTAAAGTGTGAATCATCCCATGAAATTATGGAGGAAATATCTAGCTAGCTAAAAGAAAGTATTATACTTGAAAAAAATGAAAGTATAATGTTATAATGTAAAGTGTAAGTTATAGATTTAATTTAGAAAGTATACTTGTAAATTGAATAGGTCTTGCTTATTTCTTGTATATATGAGGTGTCTCATTTGATAAGTGGGGTAAAAGTTTTATAAACTTTGATCATAGAAAATAAAAATAAGCATTTGTTGAAGCGTAAATTAATTATGGTGGTTCCGGGTATGCCTAAACGTACTTTTATCGTGAAACGTAAATAATTTACGTAACCAATAAAATAAAATATAAAAAGTTGATTATTACTTTCGTAAAATAATATATTGCTTGCTTGACGAAAACTTTAATTCATTTGGTGTCCGTTTACGTTAAGTGCTGATTTTTAACTTACGCGATTTAACTTTAACTATTAAAATTAAAAGTAAACGCGTGCGAGAATAGAAATAAATAGTGGATTAAATAGCGTCGTAAATGACCTAAAAATACGGAATGTTACAGTCTCCTCCGGGTAGAAGAGCCTTGTCCTCAAGGCTCAAGTCGCAACACTTAAAGAAAGTACGGGTTTAGAGAAGAGATGCGGAAATATGAGTGAAAAATTAAATTCGACAAAATTTAAGGTGACTACTCTTAGCATGACATGGTCTTTCCTGAATGCATAGGTGATCAGTCTATACACCAAATATACATAGGTGATCATACTACGTATATTTGAGGGCCAACGATGAAATGCTCATTTTCGTCAAAATAGTGTGATGTATGAAATGATATCAAATAGTTTTATAACGAAATGAAATAGTCGATAAAGTAAACGTGAAGTAGCTCGTAGGGTGACAACAAAATGGTTTATAGGTTGACATCGAGATTGTTTGTAAAGCGATAGGTCATAACAAGTATAAAGAATATCCGAACAAACGCGAAAGTAGTCAAAGAAAATGGACGTAAAGAATTATCCAGTCAACAAAATGAACGTAAAGAGTCGTGTTCTAAAGGTAGGTGCTCCAAGGTGACACGTATGAGGTGACAAGTTAATTGTCGTACTCCAATCAACTGGAAGAATTCAAAACGATGGATTACGAAACAACATGTGCGATTCAAAATCATAAGAAGAGTGTTCCAACTTGGAGTCGAATGGTAAAATAACTAGTAGAATTTACAAAATATGCCGAATTTTCGATATCATCAAAAGGGAATAAAGTAAAGTCGCGTAAATGATCAAAGTTAATCATAAGAGATCAAGAAGAAATTAGTCCATATGTATAGGTATCCTTATATAATACCAGTATTGACGCTAAGGGAGTAAATAAGAAATCAGGAAGTATACGAAAATCAGAGTGATCAATATTTATATATCAGACCGATATAAGGTAAATAATAAGACGTCATATGATAAACGTAAGAGAACGAAATCATAGTCTAGTATTAAATACTCATTATCCATGTAATAGTAGTAGGGATGCAAAAGAGAGCATATAAGTTACCTGGGAGCAAGCGCGCGCGGATATCCGATAAAACAAGGAGAGATTCTATATTTTGAAAAACATGGTCATAGTCTAGGTTTTGAAAATGACCTAGTTCTCTATGACTTTAGCTCTGATACCATTTGTAACACCCCCAAATTCTGGTAGCAACGGAATGATAACAATAGGATGCTACTTCATAGTCCATACGCACAAGTCACAAAAAACGACCTCAAAAGAGACATTTAAATAAATTTCATATTCATTATATTAAAATCAGATTTACAAAGGATCCCATTTATAATGCAATAGAAACATTTTTTTTAAACGTTTGTCGAATGGTATACAAGTTATTAAGCCTTCAAAAATATATCCGCGTGACTCGAATGTTCCCAATGCTCAGCTAGCAAAATAATAACCTAAGAAAATACACGCAAAAACGTCAACAATAATGTTGGTGAATTCATAAGTTTAAGTAAAAAGCAGTATTGAAATAATTTAAGAAATATTTCAAAAGAAAAGTAGCGTTACAACATTTAAAAGTGTTATTTCCGAAATCCATCCGAAATCTGAGTAGTAATTTAGTAAAACAAGAAGTATTTAAAAGTGGACCACAAGACTTAGGTAATGGTGGACTAAGTACGTATTCCAAAGTCCAAAACAAATAATAGCAGACTATGTACGTATTCCATAGTCCAAAATAGGTAAGGTAGACAAGAGAAACACATTCATCATGTCCAACACTTTGTATTATTGCACTAAGCTCATGACCCCGAAGCCTTAACTAGATTTTTGCCCCAATCGGAATATAGGTTGCTTGCTAACACCCGGACACCTCTCAATGTTAAATGCACCTTGATCAAACTAGTGACCCAAGGAAATGTGGGGATTGTCAGTCCTGATAGATCTATCCACAACACTCGCGCTTACTACAATAGCAATTAACGGTTCATGATAAATAGGGACTTCACGGCAATAAGGCAACTTAGCAATAATATTCAGGCAGTAATCTGGATAGATAAGCATTAACACTTTGTAACACTTTGAAAACTCTTAGAAAAACACCCGTGTCCAGATAGTAAAACAAGCAATGTAATTCTAAAATACACGGCGTCAAATATAGGTAGTCAAAAGAATCTCAAATCATGTAGTAACAAATCAAGCTTTAGTAAAAATAGTTAGGTAACGCTTACGTATAGAAATCAATAAGTTTATGTAGTAAAACGAGCATGTATTCTCCACCCCAAAAACAGTTTATGAAACACTTAAAAGAGAAAAGGTGGGGTTATGAACTTCACCTTGATCAAGTTCACGATCAAAAAACCGAATACAAATGAAGCAGCAACGATTCTTCGATCACGACCTATAATTATGTCGCTGAATTACAATACGTAAAAAATACGAGCAACGCATGCGTACCAATCGTTACGACGAAATAATATATATATATATATTATATTATGTATATATATATATACTATACTATTTATATTATATATATTAAATATATATATATATAATATATTGTCATAGCATACTTATATGTGATGAGAAATCCACTTGCGCGTTTTAAACCTTAACACTTAGTATATTATATATATATTATTTTCCATCCAATCATATACTATTTCATTTTTAGAATCGACCAACGGCCTCAAATGTAATTACTTACGATAATATATTATTCGATATTATTTTATAAATCGAAATCACCTTCATAGTTCGTTAACGTTTACTAATGTTCTTGTTGACTTTTACGTTTGTCTTTTTAATAAAATACATTTATTTTCTAAGTCTAACCCGACCAAAACGATCCACTAATTCACCTTTTTACGACTCGGGTTCTAAAGCAAATTTATGCGAAACGATATTCCGAACAACTTTTTAGTTTTAGCCGATACCTGAAACTCAACAGAAAATGACCAAAATGCCCTTACGAGAATCTGCTGAAACTATATATATATTTTTATAAAAATACAGAAGTTTGACTTTAAATTTTGACCCGTTATATCTCATTTTCATGACTTTGACCAAAAAGAGATTTTATGTAAAACGTTAATCCGAACAACTTTCGTGTTTCGCCGGAAGGACGAAACGGACCCGAAAGTGCTCAAAACATCAAATTACTAAAATGACAGATTTAATATATACTTCAAATGACCCATTTTTCTACTAAAGTGTATATATCGATCTAGCTCCAGTTTCTTCTTTATTGGGAGTTAGAAGTCCCATTTTATATCAAAACGTCCGTCTTGGAAAACTTTATTATATTTCATAAACAAAAATCCAACTTTTCAAAATCTCGAACCCCGAAACATAGGTACTGTTTTAAGGCTAAAACGACCCGATACAAAATGTGTTAAAACTAGTTTTTGACCCAAAAACTCACCAAAAATATATCCAATATACCTTATAATTTCGTATAAATCCAACCTTGACATCAATATCATATTATTTCCCTATGCCGCAAGTTTCAGTCGATTTCACCACACATATACATATTTACGTAAATCAAATCAAATGAATGAAATAATCGAAATAGACAAAAAAAGGCTCACAAAGCTATACAGAGCAAAGTCAGAAAATAAAAGAGTTCGTCTCGTCCCTCTCAAATCCTAGCCGCGGCTCACACCCAAACAAACCAAACCAAACCCAAACTTCTTTTAAAAAAATGCTAGATTCTTCTTGTATATAACCCTTGCTACTTGTATGCTTGCTTAGAAAAAAAAATGTGAATTGTCCTTATGTTTTAATATGGGACGTGAGCAAGGATAAGAGAAAAGAGAGAATGTGTTGATTTTTTTTTACCAAGTGAAATGAATATGTATGTGTATTATCTTCTAGTATAAGTCTTACTTATTGCCAAGACTAGTCAATGGTATATATTCAAAGACCAAAAAGACCTAGAATGATAGGGGGACGTTGGGCACCAAGAGGGTTTTAGGGAAGATGTTGGTCAATGTTCCTTGATATTTTGTAGATATTACTAGTATATGTAGTTTTGAAGTTGTAGTTTTAAGTGTAAGGTAATAAAACTTGTAAAGTGTATTATCTAGTTGGGTTCTCTATGAATAAATTTGGCTAACATAAGTAACATGGGTGAAGTTTTATAAAACTTTGAGCATTGGGTATAAAAAAAATGAGTATTCGTTGAAGCGTAGATAAATTTTGGTGGTTCCGAGAATGCCTAAATGGATTAAATTGCGAAACGTAAACGCTTTACGTAACCAATAAAAATAAAATACAAAAAGTCAATTATTACTTTCGAAAAAGATAAAATAATGCTTTTATCGTTTGTATAATGTTATCGTATAAGTAGGTTAATCGTCTTGTAAAATAATATTTATAAATTTAAAACTCATATAAATATTATATAAATGATTCTAAAAAAATGTTTCGCCAAAAGTTTTATTAAAAACGAACCAACACTATTCATGTCAGGAAATAGTGTATAAAAATCACATTTATCTTGTTTTATTCGTTAAATGAAAATTTTTAGCTTACGCGTTTTAATTATGTGATGACAATTTAAAAGTAAACGTGCGCGAGACTAAAAAAAATAGTGAAATAATGACGAAATAAATGACGTCATAAAATGACCTGAAAATACAGAATGTTACATAAGCATTTAAATTTCAAAGTATTTTCATTGTTTGTTGATCACTCAAATAAGCTTATCAAGCTCGTTTGAGCTTATTTTTTTGAGCTTTGGAAGCTGTTGGTATATTTGGATTGTGGAGTTGAAAGTTGTTGGTATTAGAATTAGGTTATATAAAGTTTGAAATTGGTAAAAGGAATAAGCTATGGTGAATGGGTATAAGCTGATTCAGAAGCTGGATTAGTGGGTTAGGATAGTGTTAGGACTTCTACAAAAGCTTAGGACCACTTGTAAGTTCCTTAAATTTATTTTCTTGTAATTTCACTGTAGCATTGCTTAATACTACTTATGTCTGCTTATTATATCTTATTTTCTGCTTCTCAATACTTATTTATATTATCATTTGTTCTTTGAAGTTTCCTTATTGTTCTATTCCTCTTGTTTCCTTTTTTTATATGATTCTGTCTTAAATAGCTTGTTACTGTTTGATTATGTATCTTGCTTTTTAGTGCTTATTTCTTGTTTCCAATTACTTATTTGTTCTTCATTAATCTTGGTTTACATCTGTTTTCATATAACTTAGCTTTAATCATCTTTTCATTCTTAGAATTTGGATTCTGCATACTTTAAGGGGTGTTTGGTTTAACTGAGTTAATGGGTTAAAATGGGTCAAAAATCTGTTTTAGTCCTTTAAACCATTTCAGATTAGTTAAGTTAAGTCTAAAATTCAGTTTTATAAAAGTCTTAGTGTTAATTTCTAGATTTTAAGGGTTTATGAACCAATGTTGTGAATCTGTGGTCTCAAAACTCTTTCAAAGTATTTAAATTAGATCTTGGCTCAAAATTTGTTTTAAAGCTCTTGTTAGTTTCTTTTTATGTCCAAATGCATTAGGATGGGTGATGGATAAGTATTCACTTGTCATTTTGTTTTTAAAGTCAAATCTGTCAAGTATGCAATTTTATTTAGTCCAGGGTTTTAGCTTATTTAATCACTTATTTTAGTTTAAATCCAGTTGTATTAGCTTAATGAGTCAAGTTTCCTATTTGTTTTAAGTTTTTGGTCTTAAACTTTGCTTTTAAGTCTTAAATTTTAAGCTTCAAAACTGTCTTAGTTCTCATAAAGTCAAAAATAAAGTAGTAGTCTGTCACTCTTTCAGCCCTTTTTCTTTTGCCTTTTTCATGGTTTATCTAGATTTCAAACTCCTTTCCGAAAGTTGCTCATTGTAGTTCATAAGCCAAGCTTTAAGGGCATATAAGCTCTTAAGCCATAAGGATCCACCTTCAGGCTTAAAAATAAGCCTAAAGGTGCCTAGTGGGGCTGTTTGGCTTATAGTTTTACCCATATTTGCTTATTTGCTTTTTCATACTTTCTAGCTTAATTTTGTTGCTCATTTTTATTCCTTGATGCTTATTAGATATATGATGTTATCTGTTTTTTCTTATTTCTTTTTAAATTGTGCTTATTAGTCATTAAAATCCCAAATAGTTTAAGCCCGTTAAGCCTTAGTCTAAAAAGTGGTATTCTGTCATCTTTATATGCTTATTTTCCTGCTTATTATTTAGATTTAGCAAAAGTTGTAGTTTTTGAAAATACTTATGTTTATGTGTTCTTTAAGTTTGTGCAAAAAGATTTAAAAAAAATATATGTTTTCAAAAAGGGAAGGCATGGGGGTCGAACCCATGACCTCCCCCTTACCAAAGCCTCACACACGCACACTCAAACCAACTGCCCTTGGGACTTTTTCAGTTATTACCTTGCATCACTTTAATTATATAGTCACTTAGGCAGTTTAGTTTTTTTTTTTCTTATTTGCTTATTTATCTGCTTATTCATTCAGCATTTTTAAAAGTTTGTATTTTTCCTGCATTATTCATAGTTCAAGGTATTTTCTTGTATTTTTCCAGAATTTTTGTAATTAGTTTACTATTTTTAATCATTTAATTTCATTAAAACTGTTTTTAATTCATAATAAATAAAATAAAAGACAAAAAAATATAATTCTTTTTTTTTAAATTTTCTTTTATCATTTAGGTCCTAGGAAAAATAATTTTGCATTTGTAGGGTTAAAATTTCTCAATTTGGTTTTTTAAAGAGCGGGTTTCAATCTCGTTCACGTTTTTCGTGTTTTTAAGCTTAAACCACTTTTGTTTTTGGTCTAGTTTTCTTTGTTCTTACTTTTTAGTCACTTAGGGTTAATTAAAAGTTAAAAAATCATTCTAGGATTAAAATTTGATAATTTAGGTTTTTTAAGTCGCGTTTTTACGTTCCCGTTTTCGTTTTTAATTTCGTAATTGCGTTCGTTTTAATGTAGCTTGCCCTTTAATTGCTTTTTCCCGTAGAGGTAGAAAACCAAATCAAATCTTTATTGTATTCAAGCATCCAAAAGTCAAACCAAATACGTAACCGTCAATTTCACGTCTTGTTGGGAGAACGACCCGGGTAACACTTATCCGGAATCATTTATATCATACCCGTGAGTATGTTGACCGTTTTTCTAAAAGGTTGACTTGGTTGACTCGCGGGGATTTTATATTCTGATTAATATTATACTATTATTTGATATATAATTACCCTTAAAAAGGTGGTTATCAGCAAGTTAGTCATTTTGACTTTTAGAAAAACTAAGAAAAAAAAATCCAAAAATATAGACTTGGCTTAAGCCTCCTAGTTTGCATGCTTTTTCTAGCTTATTTAGTTTCTCTATTAGCTTATTTCTTGCTGTGTAGTGAAGATTAGTTATAGTAGTTAATCTGTTTTTGATCATTTCCCATTTCCAAGTGCTTATTTGATCTGAATTTGAGCTTAAAAATGCTTAGTAGTCATTCAAAACTGCCAGTTTAAGTCATAATCCAGTTAAGCTCATATAAGCTTTTCAGCTCATTTAGTTGGCTAAATCTTTGTCAAATTTGCTTATTAGGTATAAGTAGTCAAAGTTTTCCAGCTTATTAGTTTCTTTTTAGCTTAATTAGTCTTAAAATTCCAACACAGTTTACGATTTAGTTATTTAGCTTAAGTTTAGCATTCTATCATCTTATTAGAGCTTATTTATGTGCTTATTTGTGAGTTTTATAAAAAGTGTTTTTTGCAAAAGTTGCTTAATGTCAGCTTATTATTAAGTTTTCAAAAAGAAAAAGTAAAAAAGAAAATGTTTCACCAAAAACAAAGGCCACAAGTTTCGAACCTGTAACCTCCTCTTTCACAGCCAACATATTTAACACACACACTTTAACCAAACGCGCCCTTGGGTCTTTTTCAAACATATCTTGCAACATTAATTTCTTAAAGGAATTTTTCCAGTTTTGCTCTTCTAGCTTATTTGATTTTTCTGGGCTTATTTATAAGCCCAATTTTAGCAGTTTTATTTTTCCTGCATTAGTAGTAGTATTAAGCACTTTCAGTAATTTTTTGAATTTTTTATAAAATAGTTTAGTATTTTTAATTAGTTATCTAGATTAAAATAGTTTTTAATTCATAATAAATAAAATAAAAGTCAAAAAAATATAATTATTTTTTCTAAACTTATTTTTAGTCATTTAGGATTTATAAAAATAAAAAAACATTTTTAGGG
Source organism: Tanacetum coccineum (assembly GCA_026074375.1). Lineage (NCBI taxonomy): Eukaryota > Viridiplantae > Streptophyta > Magnoliopsida > Asterales > Asteraceae > Tanacetum > Tanacetum coccineum. Next base: position 30,523 of record BQNB010060795.1, read on the forward strand.
TTAATTTTTGATAATTTAGTTTTTAAGTCGCGTTTTTTAGAATCCCGTTAGCGTTTTTAGCCCATATCTTTAATTGCCTTTATTGTTTGCTTGCTTTTACGTGTTTGTGCATTATATTTGTTAGAAATAGGAAACCAAATCAAAATCTTAAAATATTCAATCACGCGATCACAAACTTAACCTCGATTTTCAATTCGCACCTCGTCGGGATACGACTCGGGAAGGTTTTAAATTTTACTTTTGATAAAAGTAATATTCTAGAATCCTCACGGAAGACTCATCTTATACTATTATTGATAATTAGGTATTTTAGGCATATATTATATATCTTATTTTGCTTAAATCAATTCTCTTGAGCCATTTTTTCCTTGTTGAGATTCTTTTGAGCGATTCACTGCATGGTTTAAAGAGAATCTCAACAAGGAATATAATGGCTCTTTATTGAAATTCATCAACAAAAGTCGATTTATTTGAAGATCTAAGAAAATCTCGATATGTAAGAACAGATAAAAAATGATTGTTCCCACGAGGAGGAAAACCGTAAGTGAAGACTTTGAAGAAAGTGGGCCATGTCTTGCCCCAACAAGGATAGTATTTCCGAGGCCTAGTTTTTACAATATCAGTAATCCTGAAGAAGACTTAGTAAGCTCATCAGGTGCTTCTGAAGATAGAAATAATATTGAAGATTTTCTTGAGGAAGTGAAAGAACGGTTAAGATATGAGTTGCAAGGGAAACCGATCAAAAGTGTACTAGTTAGAGGATGTGGGATCGAGACACCTTACAGTGAGAGACCATCAAATCTAAAACAAATAGCTTAACATATCGCAAAACATGTCAGAGAAAGTGTCACCAAAGACTTTTGGGACACATTTTCTTTGTTTTGAATCAACAAGATCTTATCGAGGTGAACATCAGTGCAGTGGAACAAATTCTTCTGAATTTATAAGCAAATATACTAGAAGACTTTTATCATATAGGCTAAGAAATGTTCTAAGAAAAGCGTCACATTCAACTATATCAAATAAGGATGAAAAAGGATGAAAATGACATTCAAAGCAAATCATTCAGATTTGGGCCTGATGATATGAATGTGACACTCCAAAGGAATTTATCTCCGATTAATCTTGTTAGATCTTTATCAGCTTCGGTGTCGGTAACATCATTTCGAAAGCTGCTTCTTGAAGATCGGCATGTAGTAACTAGTGCTCACATCCAAAAGAAGCATGAAGTTGTTGAAAAGTTAACAATGAAGGTGAAAAAACATAGGACAGACAAGTTTAATTTACAGGAAAGAGTGTCGAGTTTAAAGTACAATTTAGGTCTCAAGGAAAGGCTGTTTGGTAGAAAGATACACCCAGCTTTCGATTTCCATGACAATGATCCTAGTTTTGTGAAAGATATCATGAATTGACCAACAATTATGATAAGTTTTGCTGATAGACCTATAAGAATACTTTATTTTTTGGCTATGTACGCTTTTATATGATTTTTGTGTTTTCGTCTATTCATTATCAATCTTATGGATTTATTTAAAAAAATTCCGGATAACTGAGGTTCCTCCTACTCCGGCATCTGTGTGCAGTAGCATTCATGAGGATTTCTATAGGGCAACATATTGTGTCGGCCTTACAACACCATGTGCTCTTACATCAAACGACAATGATCTACCGCAAGCTTTTCGAGACATAAGCTCTCACCTGAGTGGTAAGATCAAGAACCAATTTCTATGACATTGTTCAGTATACTCATGTAACTTAAGTCTAAAATCTCCATCCTTTCGTTGATGCCTTTTACATATATTACTTCATCCTATTTGATGGATCATTGAATTCTTTAGCACCTCACTCATAACTAATTTAAGGATAGATCCTCTCACTAAATCGGTCGTTCCATAGTGTTAGGCTTAATAGATATATCAGGGGTTTTAGAAAGTTTTATTTGATTGGTCTTAGAGCTTGAATTAACGAAGTGACTAGATATGTTGAGTTATAGGAAAGCATAAACATATTTTCCTAAATCGAAGTGTTTGCGTATCCACTTAACCCAAATTGGTCTCTTTCAAACCATACAAATATATGACAGGTTTTAACTTGAACCCCTTTCGACTAAAAAAAATTGTTTTGCCATGTTAGAACCTTTTATGGCCCATCAGTGGTCCTTATAAACGATGGCAACTATAACTTTAATATGTAATGTGGAAATTTTACAAATTCCAAAGAACCACCAAACAGTTAAAGATTAGCTTATGAAAATATTTAATGGAAACATGTGTTACTTATATGTGACAGAACTAAGGAAGCAACTGAATCAACTTGACCCTAGTTGATCAGAGGAGTCTATAACCGAAGAGCAACCCTTTGAGTATGACATGTCAATAGAGCTTGAAGATGAAGACTAAGGTTTCGTTTGTTTTTTAAGAGGTTTTACCTCTTCATCTACAAACCACCTCTGCAAAAGAAGAGGTGCATCTAAGCTCTTCATCTGCAAAGAAGAAGACCATTTGTTTTTTACTCTCTTGAAGTACTTCTTTCATTCTTTTTTTTTCTTTATCTTTTTTACTAGATTGTTTCGTGATTTGAGCATATAAATTCTTATGTCAAATAATAAAACAATATTTGAATACAAAACATGTAATCGCTTAAAAATAGAGTATCAAAGACAATACATAATGATTCAAAATATACCAATAACATAAAAATTCAAAGCACATAAATTATCAAAAATACTAAAACATATATCATATTATGACCCGTTCAACCACTTTGCATCAACTGTTGCGCGATTTGATCTCTTAAATTAGTCATATATTGTCGGTCGGAGGCATTCTCTTGTGGTTGAACAACTTCATCTTCTTCAATACCTCCATCGTCTTCAACTAATACATTTTCATTATCAAGTTGCACATTTGATTGATCATACGTAGAAAATAACTCGTCATCTAAACCCTCTTTGCGTATAAAATTATGAAGTGCAAAACATGCAATTGTGATATTTCTTTGTGTTGTGAGTGAAAAAGGGGCCATCCTCTTTAATATCGGAAAACGAGCTTTCAATACACCATAAGCACGTTCAATCACGTTTCTAAGTTTTGCATGCGAGTGGTTAAACTTTTCTTTACTATTCAATGGACGCCTTCGCCGGAAATCTCCTAACCAATATCTCACATTGCGATATGGTGCCATAAACCCTCGTGTGTGTGCATAGGCAGCGTCACAAAGATAATATTTGTCTGTATATTTTTATTTAATAGTAAATATTTAAGTATAGTTTAAAATAATATAAATATGAATGATGATATGTACCTGGAGGGGGTAATGGAATTGTTGCCCATTTTGATTTTTTATTTTTGGGGGTTTCTGACAATATTCTAGATTCATGAGCTATACCTCCCATCGGCAACAGAAAAAAAATAAACATCATATTTAATATCACATATTGCCAAAACATTTGATAGGCAATCAACTTTTCCTCTTCCTTTATATAAATGTTGTTTGTTTATAGAGACACGTGCATGTATCAAAGTTTCCACCAGTGCGCGACAGCTCTCTACATATAACTAGTTAGTATTGATTTATTTAATGTGAAAGAAATTATCACATAACTAAAATAGTTACTCATTACCTTAAATATTTGTCGTAGTCTCCTATTATGGCTCAGAACGGTTGGATTAAGATTAAAATTTGTTGGTATTATAATCTCTTTAGCAAACACCACCATTTTAGCCAACACTTCTGAAAAAAACTTATGGATTGTTTGAGTTGAATGCTGAAATCTGTTTTTTATGACAACATATCGTTGATTGTGACCAAATCCATCCAAATTACATAACATTTTTTCTTCGACTGATACATGTTTGCTATCATTTAACCACTCTTTTACTTTAAAATGCGTGCAAAGACGGATAAAGGAATCACGGACATGCGTAGCAACTCAACACATTGTCTATCTTTTTCCTTGCAATAACTCCAATGTAAATTGATGACCTTGAATTGTTGAATTATTTCTCTTTTTCTTTTCCCTTTTCTGACCGACGTAGCGAAGATATTAAACATATAATATTGAGTCAAGTTGTTGATTTTAATCCATAGTTGCGTATATTAGATAAAAAATAAATAAACATACGCTTTAAAATACCATATACATAAACTAAAACAATGCATTAAAGTATCAAATACATGTTAGGGTTCACATCCAAGATATATTTTCAAAAAGGTTGACTACAAAGCCATTACTGATTTTAACCTCAAGATGAACTAGGCTGTAAATGTCAGCCAAAATGTAGACTATCTGATGTCAACAATCAGATAGGAAAAAAGAATGACATCAGATAGGACATTAGCAGCAAATGAACATAACCAAATTTGCATAAGAAATTCGCTAATAAACGCACAAGAAGCTACCAGTAACAATCATAAGTAATAAACGCACAAGGCGGATTCATATATAGCAAACCGAGATGATAAACATCGGTAAGCATCATAGCATTAGGTTCCAAATTAATAGCAGAGCATCATAACCATTCACATAACCATCCACATAAGGGTTCAAAATAAATGTCAAACAAATAAACCACATAAAAGTTTCAACATACGATACACATTAACCACATAAAAGACGACCTCCCTATTTGAATATTCCAAGTTGTCTACCCGTTAACTCGATCCACCCTTTCAACACGTCAGGTTCCGAAGGCAATGTCATCCACGCCTCTCGCATTTGTCTTGTTTGCCCAAATATATTAAACGCCGCTAGAAACACGGGATCCGTCGATCGCAACCCAACTAATTTTAGCTTCTCATAACATTGCTCAGTTGTCGGCCCATCTGTGGTTTTAACCATATGTTTTAGAGCACATTGCATATCAACCATCAAGTCATCCATGGTAACACGAGAGGTCTTTGCCTTTTTCTTAGGCCTAACTTCATCATGAATCCTTTTTGCACGAGAGTTTCCATCATCGTCGTCATCATCATCATCAACAACAACAGCCACAGCCACATCAACCAAAGGGTCATCATCCATATTAAGTGCTCCAACATGTTCCGAGATACCGATGCCCCAGATGCCGATGCCCTAACTGCCGATGCCCCAGATGCCGATGCCCCATATGCCGTAGACACAAACGCAGATGCCCTAAACTCTTGTCCTGTATTGGTCCATTAACGATCACCATTGGGGGAAATACTTTGAAACACAATTTCACATAGATCGGAGTAAGGTAATGGTTTTCATTGCAAAGATGCCACTCTTTTATGAACCTGCTTAAAGTCTTCCCATTCTTCTTGTGTCAGGTTAAACATCTTTGTATCCGGATTATAGATGTTTCCGGTTTTATTCTTCAAGTATAACCATCCCACATATTTTGACTTTAAATTATCAAATCCATTCTTCATATCTTTTTGATTGAAGTCGAGGGCAAACTTGTCTTTGAATACTTGGCCTAACCTAACCCAAGACTTCTTATGCAAGCTAGTGCCATTCCTACCCGTCGTTTTCATCTCTTCAATGCATGTGTCTAGTAAGACTTTGATCATGTCATCGGACCAAAATTTACGTGGTTTAGGACCTTGCACTTGTGCAGGCAAGGCAGGGAGTGGGCGTTTTTTGGAACCTTCCATCTACTGATCTACATGAAAGTGAAGGGGATAAAATACTTAAGTTTTCTCATATAGTAACATTAACTAAAGTATTTAGTAATAGACGTCCCTACAACGTGACTAAAGACCCTGCTGCTAATGATACAATTTTATGAATGCATATCATAATGCAAACTTCTTGAAAATGACCATAACAAAAAAACATTGACAAAATCTGGTTTCGCGCACATATATTATCTACTTCCTATATGAAACAACATTCAGATACAACATTCGAGTTATATTTTATCTTCTTTTATGTACAGATACAACATTCAGACGCATACAGATACAACATTCAGATACAACATTCAGACGTCAAAAACGTTGAGATTACTTCTTTTATCTTGTGGTAACAACATTCGAGTTGTTTTAGTATCCTGGTAAACATTTCATGTACAGTCCATAAAAAGTATTTTACATACAAGTTATATTTGTCATGTCTAGTTAATCCAACTCTTGCGATTTTGTATGTTTCATACACAATTTTAACATGAATAATACAAGAGAATTTATGAACTTGAAGAAAGATAGATACTCAAAGAAAACTACTGCTATAAAAACACAAGGCTACATATAACCCAATTGACTAAGCTGCAACCTATCACTAACT
>BQNB010060796.1:0-36772 GCA_026074375.1 Tanacetum coccineum
ACTTGTCTTACGAGAGCTTTCTCCTATCTCAAATGCTTGAGGTAGGGCAGAAGTAGAGGAGGATGATCGGTTACGACCTAGCCATATGTCATTCACCTTGACAGTTGCGGCATTTAACAACCCTTGCCTGTCCACTTGCATTGTTTCCCCTAGAACTAGTAGCATTACTCTTATACCCAGTACCAGAATAACTTTGACCTTGTCTCCCCTGAACTTGTTGCACTGTGACCCTGCCATCTTGAATAGTGACATGGTTTCTTAGATTCGATGAAGTTCTAAGTTGATTATTGGTTGAGGGGAACCTTGAGGAAGCTACAACTGTTAGAAAAGCCATTGCCTTGTTGAGACAAGCAATTGGATTATCTCCTGGAGAGAAAACAGGAACAACCAAACCTGAGTCCACCAGAGGTAACTTAGACATTGGTTGTGTAGAAACTTGAGGTGATTGATAAACAATTTGTGGAACAGATGAGATTTGATGATTCATTAGAGACTGATATGGATATGATGGTTCAACTGATGAATGATTGAATTAAGGTTGTGATGGATAAGTTGATGGAACTGAAATACGGGCTTGAGATCGAGTGCGCATGCACAAATTAGAAATACAAAAAGAAAATTTACACTAATTTTTTTTGGTTTTTCAAAGATTTATTCACAATTGATTTTAACGGACAATGAGATAAGACAACTTAAACCATCTCAAAAAGATAAACTCACAGGTGAGCGGAGGAGTAGGAATAGCGCGAAGCTTATTTCTCCTTTCGGGTCGTAGTTCTTAGGAACAACCCTCCTTATACCCACTTTATAGTTTGTTTAACTTTTCAAGGTGAGCCGTACGTCGTAAGAGACACAAAAGGCAAGTTTTTAAATCTTTTGTTCGAGTTGGGAACCAACAAGTTCACCGAAACTTATTATGATAATACCTCAGTTGAGAATATTATATTTTGGTATTTTACTAATTTGTGAATTTTATTTTCTTTTTTTATGGACAATGTTTTTATGTTTTTGGTTTTTTCTTTGGTTTTTTTATCTGATAATTATACTAAAAGAAATGAAAAATATTTTTGTACTTTTTTTTTATATTTTTATAATAAAAGAAAATATTCACAGTTTCAAACACAAATGCCAAACGTAACGATAATCTGCTTCACAGCCTCCCCGGCAGCGGCGCCAAAAATTGATTGAAGAGATTCACACTGTAAATATATATAATATATAATAAAATATAAAATATATATTAGTCTAAAAATCAACAAGATCAATGATACCGAGAAGTAGTATAGAGTGTTCCCGGGTCGTTTATCCCCAACGAGGCTGGAATGGAAAATCGATACAATCGAAGATTTGAGTTTGAAGGAAGGAATTAGTTTGGGAAGTTGAAAAAGTCAAATTAGATAATAACGAACTAAAACGTTTAAGAAAAACCTAGAAATTATGAAATTAAAACTTGATAACGGAAGCACTAATCCGTCAAAGGGGAAAACTATATTCTTTAAAAATAACCCTACGGAGAATTTTCCACTTCTAATCACCTTAAGGACTAATTAACAAGAAATGAAAAAGACTAGACCGAAAACGGAGTTCGTTTGACCCAAAAACGAGTCAAAACAAAATCCCGTACCCGGACCCGTTCTTTAAAAAGTAAAAAGTTGTAAAAATGACCCTACGAAAATTTTGGTATTTTTCCTACAAACTAGATGACAAAATAAAATTTTCTAAAAAAGCAAAATATTTTTTTGATAATTTTTGTATTTTTTATGAATTAAATAAACTTTTAACGAAATTAAATTATAAAAAATATTAAACGATTATGAAAAATTCTGAAAAATTTACAAAAAATACTAAACACTATGACAATCCTACTAAAAATAAGAAACAAAACACAGCTTAAGCAATAAGCCCGTAAATAAGCCAAACAGCTTATATAAGCTTATAGGCCAAAATCCCCTTAAATACTAATGCCCTTGAGTCTTTAACGAAAAAGACCCAAGGGCGCAGTGGTAAGAGTGGTGTTATAAAGGGGGTTTGTATCGAGAGGTCCCGGGTTCGAGTCTTGCTCACCCGGGCCTCTTGTCTTTCCCCCTTTTTTATTTTTTTTCTAAAAGTCTAGGTAGTAAATGTGTAAGTATACCAAACTAAAGGTAGCGGGCAATCTTTTACCAATTTACACTCTAATGTAAACGGGTGCCCATACCTAATTGAAATGTTACAAAATAGACCCTTCGATTTAGCTTTTTTGGGTTAATTGAAAATGAGATTCAGCAAAAACTTAAAACTACAAACTTGAAGAACAGCTTAATTTCTACAACTTTAATGAAAGCTCTAGCTACTTTTAACAACTAGATAAGCTAAAAAACTAGCTTTTTGAAACTGTTCACAGAAACTAGGACTTTTCCTAGCTTTTTCACATTTTGGCTTATTCCCAGCTTATTACTAGATGAAAATGGAAAACAAAAGAAGCTTTATGAAGCTCAAGATGTGTACTATGGATATTTAAACAAAAATTAGCTGAGTATTAACAAATTTAACAAGAAAATTGAAATGAAAAAGTGCTAGTTTTTGCTTAAAACTGTTATAAGCTTTTCTTAATAAGCTAAAAAGCTTATTACTAAACCTTAACAGCTGAAAATTTGGGAATAAGCTGTGCTAGGGATTTAAATCTAACCTAGATAAAAGGTTTTTCCAAATATCAACTAAAAATGAAAATCACAATAGAAAATTAGCTAGAAATCTATATGCTGCTATATTACTTTTCAGGTGAAAATAAGCTAGGCTAGAAGGCTTAAAATTGAAATCTAAATGATGAATTTTGTGGAACTAATGGAGAACTAAAGAGCACCTTAATCCTAGAATCTACCTCCTAATCCCAAGAGCTACAAACCTACTAGAAAGTAGATTGTCAATAACAGCATTAACTGTTATTGTTGCTGATATACTTGGTAAGCATCAAGTACAGGTTAAACTTTTAGCTAAGATTTCATATATTCACTCTCTAAATGAACCTAAATCTATACTAGCTAAAATTTAACTCTTAAATTCTTCAAATCTCCTAACTCTAAATCAGCTTAATCATTTAAACTGCCCTGGTGCAAATGCTTAACTTTTTACACTCTGAACTATTAAATTCTTATTAACTTACTTTTTAAAAAATTATTCTAAACCTTGCTCAACACATACTGAATTCAAACCTTTTTAGAATTTTGACAAACTTGTTTTTTGACTTTAATGGTTCAATTACAGCTACATCCAAAAACACTCTTTTGGAAAGATATCAAAAAAACTAAGTGCACTATCTAGAATTCTTTCTAAAGCTAAACGGCTTAATCTTTTATCTTTCTTCTACTTTTATTGACCTTACTGATACTCTTTATTTTTTAAATAAAAAACTTAAATGTAAACAGGCTTATTAGTGAGATTAAGTAGTTTCTCTCTAAAGCATTATCCTATTACTATTAATGACAGAATTAAAAGTAAAAACTAACTTGATTTTATACTAAGTAAGTCTTAAAACTTTTAATCTAAACCCATAACGAAGCTAAATGAAATGGAAATGGACATTGAGAATTTAAATGAAAATTAAGCTGTTTGAAATAAGCCTATATATGCTAGATTGAAATCAGAAAGGTAGAACCTGAAATTGTTTGTCTCAGCACTAGCACTAGTGTAGAGGTGAGTGCGCTCAACAATCATCCCGAACCTCAGTGGCTCCCAAGCCTCTAAACTTGCAGCATTATAGCTCACATTAAGTTATTAACAGCTTATTTCTTTTTTAGCTTCCAAAACTTGATCAAACTAAACTCAAGTGATCATGATTGATGTCACTTGATTATGACTTAGTAAATGAATATTAAACCACAAATTTGGAGTGAATTTTGAGCTTATGAATCAGTTTATGCTCAATGAGATTTTTGAGAGACTTAATGAGTGAAAAATGCTTAAAATTGTATTTCAAAGTCAAAGAGACTTGTATACTGGATTATTATTTACTCAAATGATGAAGTACAAGTCTTTAGTAACAAAAAGTACAAGATACTTAAGCTGAAATTTAAATAACTTAAAGGAAAATGCTTAGAAATACGAAAAAAAACAAACTGAAAAAATAAAACTAACTAACTACTTCATGTCCCTTGTTCATCCTTCTTTTATAGATGTCCTTGTGTTAGTTGTGTGATGAGAGGGGATTGCATAACAAATCCCTAGCTTCAATCTTCAAATACAACGATTATCACTGCCGTTGGTTTCAATCTGAAAAGAGTGGGATTGCCAAGTGGGATTGGGGGATTAGTGGAGGAGGGGGGAGGGGTTTGTCCATGGGAGAATTGAGGTTACAGGGTAAAAGGTTTGAAGTGAACCCGTGACATGGTTGGGGGGAAATTTGGGCGGGAAAAGTTATTTGAGAGAGACAGACGTGTAGTTTGGGTTTTGGCTCTAGGTTGGCACCCTTCATGGTGTCATTTGGTGTTTGCACATATTCGTCCTTGTAGTTTAAAACTTTTGGGGACTTGGCAAGGTTAAGGTCCCCAGATAGAGTTATATAACTAATCGCAGTATAAGTCCTTGTTAGATGTGGGAATTTAACTTTGGCAGTTTTGGCCCTTGGGATATATCTTTGGCAAATAGGCAGTTTCACCCCTTCTCTTTCTTTCTCTCTTTTCTTCTTTTTAAAATAAGTTTAGGGGTTTACTTGGGTTGACTTTCTGTTGACTTTTTGACTTGATTGACTTTTCGGCTTCGATTTGGCTTTGTCTTTCACAGTCTTTTCCATTCCGAGTCCGGTTTTGTCGTTTTGGCTTTGTTTTTCGTCCTTTTCTTAGTTATCCGTTCCTGCACAATACAATTAGCAAAACAAGCGTATATTTGGCATTTTAAGTCCGTTTTTGGTTATTTTAGCTCGTTTTTAAAGGTAAAAGGTATGTGTAATTAAGCACATACCAAAATCCCCCATACTAAGGTATTGCCGTGTCCTCACGCAATGCTATGAAGTAAACATTTACGAAAACTAAGAATCTCAATCTCCCTCGACTAATAACTTTGAAAAGTAGCAAAGTGTTCGTCAAAGGAAAATAAAAGATCAATAGCTTTGACAAGTCCCGTTTATTCACCACTTTTATTTGTACACTTAACCTATCCCTTAATATTTTTGGTATTTTTCTTTTTCTTTTCTCGACTACTTGTTGACTTCCTTTATTTAATAAATTGGGTTAATAGACTGAGAAACGCACTCATGAGTAATCTACGATGTCTGTCGGATAAAATTCATCGTCCCGATTTTTCACTAGTTCCAAACAACAATTAAACAAGATCATTTGTCAATATAAGTCTGAATGCTAAGATCATACTTATGGACTTGTGAACTTTTAACTTCCAACCATGGATTGTTTGATTTGAATTGTGTTGTACTATTCAAACTCAAACCATAGATTATTATTTTCTATAGTCGTATTAAAGATGAATTCTGACTCAATGCAACAACTTATTAGGATTTGTAACTTGATTTTAAAGAAAGAGAATTTTAACTGTAGACCTTTTTTGCAACTTTTTCTTCATTATAATCATAAGTTCTTAATGCTAGGAATGCGTTGCTTAGTTTTGAACACCTACACCTTGGCCCTCGCTCCTAGTAAGATATCACAACCAACGGACCGATGTCTTAGTTTGAAATCCACCCGATGCTAGCGTAGGGGAAAATCACATCAACACCTTCTTCCTAATATGGCTAAGGATAAGTGTCTTAGTTTGAACCCTCCCCTAGACCTCGCTGCCTGGTGAGATATCACAACACACCAAATCCTTAGAAGTAAAAGATGTCTTAGTTTGAACCCCCACCTCGTGGTTAGCGGAGTGGATATCTCGTCTCATCTTTTACTTGATACAGTACTAATCAATTGTATTTCATTGACTAATTTTCAATATTCATGCATTTTTGCATTCATTTTTCTATTCTGCTTCTTTGGCTTTTTAAACTTACGAATTATTAAGAACTGATAAAAATTCTCTTTAAGATCTAGTTACAAATTTGCAGCTTTTTATAAAAACATTTGATTGACTTAGTTGAACTGAATTGAGCAGTATGATTAGGTGGATTAGAAGCTAATGGGAGAAAAAGCTAATGTTGCTCATATAGTTTTTGAAGTATCTTGCTTAGCACATAAACTTATATTTAACTCTATCACTTCTTGTTCTTCACCTTATTAAAAACGAAAAAATCGAATTCGGAATGCTTAGCCTACAAGTGGTACGTTGAAGGAACTAGCTAGGGCTCAACACGCCCGATCGAGTCAAAATTTATTCTCCATTCTACCCATTAGGAAAGTCAAAACTGTGACAAAACACTTATTTTATTTTGAAAATTTCAAAATTTTCAATTTTTTGGTATTTTTGCAAAATAGTGGTTTAATAATAGGATTGGTGCTAACACGACTGCAGGCAAAAATCAAAATCGAAGATCCCCCCCATACTAGAACTAAACATCGTCCTCGATGTTTCAAAGGGGTTCCTACGTAAATCTAAGGCCGTTTATGAAGTGTGCCAAAAGATAAAACGTTAGTCGATTAGATTTGGATACTGGATTCCCAAAATGAAGCTGAGGATGTGAAACTCATGTGGATACTGCAAGCACGAGAATCTTCACAATCCGGGAAATCCTGGACATACAATACAAAGCACACAAAACATGGACAAAACACGGGTAATGGAAAAAGCTAGCCTCCATCACAACACAAAACACTTATTAGCATAAAGAAAGAAGATAGACTGGATAAGCATGGGTTGCCACCCACGAAGCGCCTTGTTTTTGTTAACCGAGTCACAAGCTCGACTCGACCCCGAATTCATTGGTCCATGGGGGAGCAAATTTAATAGGTCCGGTGAAGGTGTTATAATTTTTCTATATGTTGATGACATGTTGATTTTTGGCACTGACCAAAATCAAGTTGATAAAACTAAGAAGTTTTTATCATCAAAGTTCTCAATGAAAGATATGGGAGAAGCAGACGTTATTCTTGGTATTAAGATAAAAATGCAAAAATAAGGGGATTGTCATCACACAATCTCACTACATTGAGAAAATACTCAAGAAGTTTAATCGTGAAGATTGTTTTCCGGTGAGTACTCCCATGGATCTGGTAGAAAAGCTTAAGCCAAATACAGGTAAACCTGTGGATCAGCTCGAATATTCAAGAGCTATTGGATGCTTGATGTATGCTATGACTAGCACTAGACCTGATATTGCTTATGCAGTTGGTAGATTGAGCAGGTTTACTAGTAACCCTAGTAGACAACATTGGCAAGCAATAACAAGGGTATTCAAGTACTTAAAGGGTACTATGAGTTATGATTTATCATATATGGGATATCCTTCGGTGTTAGAAGGTTATTCGGATGCTAGCTGGATAAATCATGTGAACGATTCATCTTCTATGATTGGATGGGTGTTCTGCTTGGGGAGGATGCCATTTCATGGGCTTCCAAGAAGCGAACATGCATCACGGTTCTACTATGGTATTGAGTTTTCGTAGCATTGGCTAGCTGTGGTTAAGAAGCAGAATGGGCTAAGAAAACTTGATACATGAGATTTCTATAATGGCCTAAACCAATAGCACCAATATCTATACCGATGTGATAGTGCTCCATATGGGCTAAGGCTTATAGTCAGTATATAATGGGAAGCTAGAAACTTAGGTGTTAGAATATTTGTTAGGGAGTTAAAAACATGTATGGTGTGATTTCTATGATGTTTGTTGGTCGCAACTACCCAACCAAAAGAACTAGCAGCATGATGAATCTCTACAACTAACACCTCTTATATATAATATATAATAAAATATAAAATATATAGTAAGTATAATCTAAAAAACAATCAATGAAACCGAGGAGTAGTATAGAATATCCCGGGTCGTTTATCCCCAACGAGGATGTGCTGGAGAATCGATACAGTCGGAAGATTGAAGGTTTGAATGAGAGTAATGATTGTGAGCTGTAGAAAGCTATATTAATCATTAATAAGCATAAACGTTGAGAAAAACCTAAAAATGAAAAGCTAATTACTTAAATCCTAAAACGGGCACGAAAAAACGAGGTCAAAAAACCTAAATTTTGTAAAATTAAAACCCTAAAACAAATTTAAAGCTAAAATAGATTCTAAATGAAAACAACGAAGTTTAAAAAAATAGACTGAAACGGTGGTCGTTGGCCCAAAATCGAGTCAAGACTAAGAACCGTACCGAGACCCGTTCTTTAAAAATCAAAAGTTTGCAAAAAATGACCCTACGGAAGTTTGTTATATTTTTCATCGTAAATATGGACTAAAATAAAATTTCTAAAAAAGAAAAATTTTTTTTCTAATTTTTGTATTTTTATTGAAATTTTTAAAAACTTTATTAACGAAATTAAATAATAAAAAAAAAATACTAAAATCATTTTAAAATTTGAAAAAATTACTTAAAACTACTTGATCCAATCAAACATATCCTAGGATAAAAATAAGAAAAACCCGATATTCAGTTATAAATTTAGTTGAAAATAAGCTCGAAAGGCTTATTGCTAAAGGGGCTAAATATAACTTAAATTACCAACAAGTGCACATGGGTCTATACAGGAAAAGGGACCCAGGGCTCAGCGGTAAGAGGGTTTGTTATAAATGGGGATGTATGAGGGTGAGGACCGGGTTCTTCGAGTCTGCTCACCCAGGGTTCCTCTTATCTTCTCATTTTTTTTTGAAACATACTTTTTAAACAAACTAGTTTAGAACTATGGGGCTCTTAATAATTTTTGTAATTACAACTTTTGGTAAAGCTAAAAATAAGTGGAAAGGAAAATGGTCTTTTTCTTGGCAGTTTGCTTAAATTGAGCTTAAAGGCTCAAGTGGCTTTTTCTTGGTGACTTTTTGAACTATTAAGCTAACATTTGCATCAACTAAGCTGAAAGGATTTTTTCTATCCTAACCTAAATAAGCACTTATGAGTTAAAATCTAACAACTAAAAAAGCTGAAAAAGGCTAAACTATTCAGAAAGAAAGCTTACTAAGCTTAAGGCAAAAATGGCTTTTCTTAATGACTGCTAACACACAATAAGCAAGGAAAGTATAACAATAAGCTAACATAGGCCACTAGCAATCATAAATAAGCAAGTATGAGCTAAAATTAACATTAATAAGCACCTAAGCCAAAAAAGAAATATGCTATGTTTCCTAACTATGCTAGAAAAAGTTCAAAGGCCTAATTTGAGTTAAATTTTATGCCTACCTAGAGTGCTTCCGACAGGTCTACAAATAAAGGGTTATGAAAGAGCTTATTGGCTTTTTCAGGAAAGCCCAAAAGCTTGAGCAGACACAATTAGCAAGCAATGAAAATGCAATCTGAAAATTCCCCTCTAGCACCAGGGGAAACTTGAACTAAAAAATTGCGCTTAATTTGACAGCTTAAGATAGCTGTCAAATAAGCTCAAAAAGAAAAATAAATTGTTAAACAGATCTTGAGAGAGGCTTATTAAGAGCTTATATTCAAAACTTATCTTCTAAAAACAATTAAACTTGTGATTTTTAGCTTTGGAAAAGGAGCTTTTTCACTTTCACTAATGATGTCACAAATTTTGGCAGTTTTGGACAAAATGACTCAAAACTTTTTAAAAACCGTGTTTAGGAAATCACAAATGACATACTTGTGAAAAACTAAACTGGTATACTATGAGCTTATCCGAAATATGCCTTGATATCTCTTTCAAAAACCAACAGACTTAAAGAACAACTTAGAAAACTTGAAAAACACTTTTTGGACTTAAAATTTTTGGAAAACAGACTTAGAAGAGCTTAATGACTTAAGCCAAAGTTGGCCAAGTGACACAAACCCATAACCTTGCCATTTTGACCCATTTTGGGCTTAACCCAAACACCCCTTTATAATTTTAAAAACGGATTTTAAACTTATAAAGACTAGTTTAGGCACAAATTTTAAAAAGAAAAGTATTAAAACAAGTATGGTTAAAGCATAAAAGGTAAAAAGCACAAGCAAATAAGCACATACTAAGTTCATAATTTAAGCTAAAAATATGCTTGACTACCAGTACACTATAAGCAAAAATTTAAAAGGGAGTATACCTTGGCTCCTTGCTCAAAACAGGAGTGTATGAACCTAAATAAGCTCTAATCCTACCCTTTAGCTTATAAATAAGCTATACTAAGCACCCAATGAGCCATCTATTTTTGCTCATTCATCCATGGCTTAATCAAACAGTGACTTTTCTTTTAATTTTTCTTGGTATCTTGTATTAAAGTTTGAAAACAGATTATAAATTGCTTATATGAGAGCTTAAAAGTGAGCTTAAAAGAAACAAGAACTTGGAACACAATTTGAAACTTTAAACCTCAATTTTCATTAAAAAAAATACAAGTACATAAAAGCTAGGTTAAAACTTAGAAACTAAAACTGAACTCTAAAAATTACACACTGAAAAACTAACTAACTCATTGGCCACAATGGCTTACAAAAGCTTTATATAGCAAAATAAGCTAGGGTTTGCACTTTTGTCTTCTCTCCTTGTGTGCTTCTTTGTAGACACAAAAACCGTCTTGTGTTTGTTGTGAGAGTGGAAACTCAAATCAATCCTGGCCCTTGGTTATGCTTGCTGCCCACACAAATTCATCAACACCCTTGATTGTCATTGGCCAATGGCATTCCACAGGATTGCCAGCGTGTTCATTGACCCATGTGGGTGTGGGGTGAGGGAGAGTGATGGGTTTGGAGGGACATGGGGAGGTCAACGAGGTGGAAAGGGACAGGTTTGGGGTTTTATAAGTTTGGCGGGAAATGAGTTGTAGAAGATGTACAGTGTTTCAAACGGGGTGAGGGTTTGGGGGTTTGTCACAACTAGTCCCTCAAAGGTTATACATGTTTTGCAATTTTCGTCCTTGTGTTTATAAACGTTTGGGGATTTGACATGTTTAGTCCCTCATTGTTATGAGGGACTTTGCATCACACGTCCTTGGTGGTTAATAGTTTAGAGCTTTGGCAGGAACACCCCTTGTGGTTTATACTTTAGTGTAACTAGCGCAGATTGGCGAACATCATCATGCTTTGTCTTTCATTTTTTCATTCTTTTTAAATAAGTTGGGATGGCAATTTTGGCCCCTAAACTTATTTTTCTTCATTTTTTGACTTTGGATTTGTCGGGGTTGACTTTGGTTGACTTTTTCACACTTGGGCTTTGTCTTGACTTTGTCTTTTCACGCTTTTCCATTCCGTGTTCGGTTTTGTCGTTTTGGCTTCTTTTTTCGTCCTTTTCTTAGATATCCGTTCCTGCACAACACAATTAGCAAACAAGATTATTTTTGGATTTTAAGTAGTCTTGGTTATTTTACTTGTTTTTTAAGGTAAAAGGTGTGTGTAATTAATCACATACCAAATCCCCCATTCACTAAGGTATTGCCGTGTCTCTCATCGCAATGTTATGAAGTAGCATTTAGAATAAAAACTAACGATCTCAATCACCCTTGTCTAATAATCGAAAAGTAGCTAAGCTGTTCATCGAGGAAGTTAAAGGACTCATAAGTTTAAAACTCCCCGTCTTTACCATTTTTTTTTTATTCACTTATTTCTACAACATCTTTTTGTATTTTTCCATTTTATCATTCTTCAACTACTAGAACGTTTTGACTTTCGTTATTTAATATCTTTAAGGGATCATAGACAAGATGCCATTCGATCAGAGAATGCCCCCAAATAAGGATAAATTCATCGCTTCCTGACTTTTACTTATTCCAACCAAGCTTTAAAACGATTATCACCGTGATTATGAGTTAAGATGCTAACACTACTCATATTTGAATTTGTAAACTTTTCACTCCCGACAATTTATATCTTAGGGTGTATGTGCTATTTTGATTTCAACCCATGGTTCAACGTTTGCAACATTCTTATGTTACACGTTCCACCGTGAAATAATGAGTTTGAAGGCGAGATCATCCCATGGTAGCGATTTCGTCTCGGCACATCCCAACCTTGCGGTATGTGACAGGCTTGTGTCACCCCCACAGTGACTAGTTAATCGGGACTCACGGCAATTAGTTTCAAACAAACTCTTAGGTTTTACGCTATACACTCATAGTAATATAATATAATAGCCAAAGTTCAAAAGCATATTTGTATTTAACAAAAAGAGATCTTTTATTCACACTTAATATTAACCATTATGCAATTTGTAACCCTCGACCTTTTAGAAGGCTGCAACATCGGTTGTGAGCCGGCAAGATGCAACAAACTTTTATCAGTCTCGGAATTATTATCTTCTATGGCTTTCTTTAGAGGGCTGTAACATCGTTGTGAGCTGGCAAGATAAAACAAAACTTTTATAAAACCACAGTTCTATATTTTATTAGATTTTTTGAATTTTTCAATCATTTTTTTATTTTTTTATTTTTTTTATTTTTTTTATTATTTATTATATTGGGAAAAATCGTCTTTTTGAAAAAATTCTAGTATAAAATTTTTTTTGTAATAAGTCTAAGTTTTTGCTAGATTAACTACATAAAAAATTATTGATTTAAGTTTATTTCAAAAAAGTAGCACGTTTTTATTTAATCAGGTTTGGAATCTTATGGGAGAAAAATCGACAAATTACACACATTGAGCTCTTAAGATTTCTCAATATCCGTGTTTAGCATCAACTCTTACTTAACACTATCTTTTTTTCATTCTTCGCGGAATTTTCGCGACAAGCTTAGTCTAAAGAGTTAAGGAACAAGCTAGAGTCAACTACGCTGATCGAGTCAAAATTTACTCTTACTTCTACCCAGCAGGAAGTCAAACATTGTGACAAAACACTTATTTTTTTTTAGATAATTTTTAAATTTTTTTCATTTTTTTTTGGGAATTTTGGTGGTTAAAACGGGATTCCGTGAGGAAACAGTGGATGC
This sequence comes from Tanacetum coccineum, assembly GCA_026074375.1. Taxonomy (NCBI): domain Eukaryota; kingdom Viridiplantae; phylum Streptophyta; class Magnoliopsida; order Asterales; family Asteraceae; genus Tanacetum; species Tanacetum coccineum. The sequence continues at coordinate 12,911 of BQNB010060796.1, forward strand.
AGCACAATCATAATCGAAGATCCCTCCATACTAGAATGAAACATTGTCTCAATGTTTTACGAAGGGTTTCTAAGTAAATCCTAAGCCATTTATGAAGTACGCTTAAGGATAAACGTTAGTCGATAAGATTAGGATATCGGGATTCCCAAATGAAGCTGAGGATGTGAAGCTCTTGTGATCGAAAGACAAAAACCGCGAGCATGAGAGGCTTCAAAAATCGAGAAATCATGGACAATACATCACAAAACACCAAACATGGAAAAGGGAAGAGGCAAGCCTCCTCACAACAAATAAAACTCTTATTCATTACTAAGCTAGCATACTACTATACTGATAAACTAGGATATGCATGGGGTGCCTCCACGGAAGCGCTTGTTTGGGTCACTAAGCTTGAACCAATTTCCCTGAATTAGTTGTCTTAGGGAAAGGTTTGGAGGAAAGGGATATCTTCTTGCAGGGATATTCACTCCTAAGTAGTGCTTGTGACGATGACCATTTACTTTGAAGTTTTTGGCCCGGGTTCTGGATAACTCAACGGTGCCATACGAGATAACTTGAAAATATGTATATGGTCCTGACAACCGCGGATCTCAACTCTGCTGGAGAAAATTTTCATTCTTGAGTTAAAAAGGATGGACTTGATCACCGACGTTGAAAACGCAGTTTTTGTTTTTTGCGTCACTGAAACCTCTTAGTTTTTCTTTGTAAATCAAAGGAATTTTCATTGGTTGGATTCACGCAGTTACTTATTCATTGAGTTGAACTTTGCGTGATCACCCGCGGTTTTGACGATCAATGTTTGCAATGTTTAAGGGCCCAGTAAGCTTTGCTGCTCCAACTCATCGGCAGTGGAATGCTTTACTTATACAGTGATAGCTGAGAAACTCACCCCTTAATTTATACAAATAAAACTTATACATATATAAATAACAACAGGGTTTAAAATCCGCTGAGACAATTAAACGGAATTAGTTATATAGAGTGTCTCCGGGTCGTTATGTCCCAACGAGGCTTGAATGGAAAATCGAAAGACGAATTGATAATCGATGTTTGAATAAGACAAGGAATGATTGGGCACTAACACTAAAGAGCAAAAACACTAGAAAAGAAGCAAGGAAAATAAGCTAGAGCATGCTTAAGGATAGGATTGGTAATAAACACTTAAATTCTTTTATGCTAAAGACCAAATAAGGCTCAAATAAACTTAAGACAATTCAAATAAGCTAAGATACTTAAATAAGCAAATTCAAAATCAAATTAGCTAAATAGAGGAGAACTCAGCAGTACTAACAACAGCACTAGCAGTATTAACCAACAGTACTAACTTGGAGTTAGTACTGCTAGCTTTAAGTTAGTACTGCTAGCTTCACTAAAACACAATGAAACAAGAAATAAGCAAATAAGCTAAAACAGATATTTAACTATCCCTAATAAGCACTCAGGCATACGATTAAGCAACTATAATAAACTAGGATGGAGAATAAGCTAAAAACTAAAGACTGATAAACTCTTAAAATTACTTCGAAAAGGCAAATAAGCTAAAGTAAGCTCTACTAAAGACAGTAATGAAAATGGGCTTAATCTACTCTTAAAAGCTAAGAAATCCTTAAATATGCTGAACACCATAAGCTAACAAGTGGAATGAACCAACAGTTATAACTTATGATAAATACCGTTATAACTTGGAGTTAGTACTGCTAGCTTAAAAATAAAAAAATTGAACTAGCAGTACTAACTTGGAGTTAGTATTGCTTGTTCCAAACACCCCTTAAAAATCATTTTTCTTTTTAAACTAATTAAAAACATAATATCAAACAACAAAATAAGATACTTAAAAGCAGACTTTAATTAAGAATAAGCACTTAAATAAGCTGAATTTTTCTAACAGTGTTAACTCAAAAACTAACAGTTTTATTAAATGAACTAACACGTTACGTAACTAAGAAAGTGACACCAACTATTTTCAAACTATACAATTAAGCAAATCAGGCACTAGACATTTTTGATTAAGCATTAATAAGCATTTATATGTAACAAAGAAGACACTGATAAGCAGTCAGCTTTAACTAAGAGTAAATTAGGAGAAAGTTGAGATTACAACACCCTTGCTCATTACAGGTCAACCAATGAATATACAAGCTCTAGCTTGCATAAAACAAGTAGTGGTGTATCAATAAGCCGGCCTGAATGGTTTTCATCTTAAAATAATCTGTGGTGTTATTTGAGAGTGATTTTGGTGATTTTTATCTTAATCTAATTAACTTCTTAGGTTACTTAGTTTAAAACAGCTTGTAAACAAGCGTATTGAGAGCTTGTGAAACAAAACATACTCTAATTTAGAAACCTTAAACACTTGGACATTGTAATATGAATTAAAACTTCAAATTTGCATTAAAACTTAAAAGTGTTACAAAGTTGGAAGTAAAAGCTGTAAATGAGTTTTAAAAGAACTGAAAATAAGCTAAGTTATATTAAAAATTAAAAACTAACTAGTTGCCTCAAAGGCTTATAATAGGCCTGCTACTTTATAGCCGAGTTTCTTCTCTCAGACTTCATTCTCCTCATTTTTCTGTGTTTTCTTTGTAGAGACAAAAACCAAGTGTGCTTGTTGTGTGAGGTAGTTCTAAAACAAATCCCAGCCTTTAATTTCTTTTGTTGCTTCTATTGAGTCAAATCATAGCCATCGAATATATCTTGGAATGGTGAGGATTGCCAACAGACACTTTACTACAACTGGGGGGGGGATAGAGGAGTGGTTGAAATGATTTCTCTAGGGTGTTGAGTGTTTTGCAGGGAGAAGGTATGGGTCGACATCCCTACTCTGCACCTGGGTTTTGTTGGGCGGGAAAAAATGAAGTTTGGGTAGGTTGGCAGCTTTGGCCTCATCTTTTATAACCTTATGCAAAACATTCGCCCGGTTTGCAATTGCGACCTTGTCTTTTGTATCTTTTGTTATAACAAACTTGAGGGCAGAGCGACGCTGTTTAGTCCCTCAAGTTGTATTGTGGGCTTGACTTTTGACTTTGAATGACATTTGGGTTCGGATTTGACTTTGTCTTTGCCTCATCCTCCGTGATTTGTTTGGTCGGCTTTTTGGGGGCTTTCTTTTTGAATATCAATACTGACACAATTCAGATGTCAAAACTACAAAATAAAATGTATTTTTGGTAAGTTTTTAGTCTTTTAAGTCCGTTTTTAATGGAAAATGGTATGTGTAATTAAGCACATTACCAAAATCCCCCATACTAAGGTATTACGAGTCCTCACTCTAATGTTTGAAGTAAAACAACTTCGAAAATAAGACATCTCATTCCCCTCACATAATAATCGAAAAGTGCTAGGCGTTTGTCAAGGGGAACTAAAGAATCAATAGCTTTGACAAGTCCCGCTTTCACCAATTTTTCATATGTATACTAACTATCCCTAATATTTTTGGATTTTTCCTTTTTCTTTTCTTAACTACCTGTTTGACTTCCTTTATAAACACTGGGATCATAGAATGCGAAGCGTCCATAGAATAATCTACGGATGTCTTGACGGATAAATTCATCGTCCCCGATTTTTCACTAGTCAAACCAAAGCAATTTAAACTAGAATCATATTGTCATATATGTCTAATGTTAAGCAATCATCTTTTGACTTGTGAACTTTTTACTTCAACACGGATATATGGTTTAAATGTCGTGTACTCATTTCATACTCAACTCATAGATCATTTTTTGCCATAGTCGTAATTCAAGATGAATCATGACTCAACAACTTAATAGGACATTGTAACTTGATTTTAAAGAACGAAATTTTAACCGTAGAACTTTTTGCAACATCTTTATCATCATAATCATAAGTTATTAATAGTGGAATGCAGTTGCTTGTTTGATACTCCTACCTAGTACTCGCTCCTTAGTAGGACTATCAAACAAATGGTCCTGGGTTCTTAGTTTGAAAAACCCACCCCGTTGCTAGTCGTAGTGCGGAAATCACAATCAATTCCCTTCTTTCTACATTTGGCTAAGGATAGGTGTCTTAGTTTGAAACCCTCACATAGACCTCGCATTCTGGTGAGATATCACAACAAGCCCATATCCTAGAAGTAAAAGTCGTCTTTAGTTTGTAACCCCCACCTCGTTGCTAGAGGAGTGGGGATATCACGAACAATTCTTCTTCTTGCTCATTTACTCAAATGTATTGCTTCATTGAGCATAATTCTCAAATATTCATCGCATTTTTGCTTATATTTCATTCATGCTTCTTTGGCATTTTAACTTTCAATTTACTATGGAACAGAAAAACTTCGCTTTTAATGAATTCTAAGTTACAAATTTGAAGCTTTTTCTAAATACATCTGATTGACTTAGTTTGAATTGAAATGAGCACGTATGATTAGGTGGATTTAAATGCCTAATGGTGAATAAGCCACAAGTTACTCATATTAAGCTTTAGAAGAATCTTGATCCAGCACATCATCTTTTTATATTAACTCTATACTTCTTGTTTTCTCCTTATTAATTCGAAGCTATTGATTTGTGAAAGCTTAGTACAATTTGAGGAAACTTGCTTAGGTGCTCAACTTGACACCGATGAGTTAAAAAATCTATTCTCATTCTACCCATTAGGTAAAATTCGAAACTGTGAGACAAAATACTACTTGCGTATTTTTGATATTTGTTTTGGTATATTTTGCAAATAAAAAATTGGTGGTAAAAAACGGGTTCGTTGATAACAATGGCTGCAGGCAAAGTATCAAACTCGAGATCCCCCCATACATTCAGAACTAAAACATGTCCTCGAATGTTTTGAATGGGGTACTTATGTATATCTAAGAGCGCTTTATTTAGTGTGCCAATAGCATAAAGTTAGTCGATTAGATTTGATACTGGATTCCCAAAATGAAGCTGTAGGATTGTGAAACTCTTGGGATGAAGGGTATTCTGCGAGCACGTGGTGTCATCACAGTCCTGGGAAATCGTGGACCTCGCAAATCATAAAAACACACGAAACATGGGTAATGGAAGAGGCGAGCCTCCACACAACAAGAAAACACTTATTACTACACAATACTACGATAAGCATGGGGTGCCTCCCACGAAGTGCTTGTTTAAGGTCGCTATGCTTGACCCGTCACTTGAATTTATTGGATCATGGGGAACGTCTGGAGATCTGGGACTACCAATTGTGGTACATCCCCTCCAAAGTAGTGCTTCAAGCGGTGACCATTTACTTTGAAATTTGGCCCTGAGTTTTGGGATAACTCGACAGTGCCATATGGAAAAACTTGGGTTACAGTTAATGGTCCACTCCAGCGGGTCTTAAGCTTACCCGAGAAAATCTTCAATCTAGAGTTAAAGAGGAGGACTCGATCACCGACGTTGAAAACGCGGTTTTTGATCTTGGAGTCATGGATTCTCTTTGTTTTCTCCTTGTAGATCAAAGAGTTCTCATAGGCATGATCACGAAGCTCATTAAGTTTGTTAAGTTGAACTTTCCTGTGATCACCCGCTGTTCTGATATCAAAGTTTGTATGCTTAAGGGCCTAGTAAGCTTTGTGCTCAAGCCCGATCGGTCGATGACATGCCTTTCCGTATACTAGCTTGTATGGGGTGCAACCGATGGGTGTTTTGTAAGCTGTACGATAAAGGCCCCAAAGTGCGTCATCTAAATTTTTACGACCAAGTGGCCACGATTTTGCCCACGAGTCCTCTTTTAAGAATTTCGTTTCAAACACGATTGGAATACCTCAACTTGTCCACTTGTTGTGGATTGATACACCCGGTGGAGGAAGATGAGTGACTCCGTATTTAAGCTTGACCTTTGCAACTTGGTCAATTGCAAAAATGGGATCCGCGATCATTATGATTGCAAGGGGGCACCGAAATCTGGCGAGAGAGATATAAGAAATTGCAAACAACTCGGGCGTCGTTGGTGGGGAGCGCTTTTGCTTCAACCCATTTTGATAAATAATCGGACTGCACGAGTATATATTGTTCTCTTGAAGACGGGGAACGGCCTATAAAGTCACATGCCCACATCGTCAATAATTTCACAATTGATAGTGTTTTTATGGCATCTCATCACGTGCCGAAAAATTTTGCCTTGCGTTGTCAAATGTACATAGGTGACTTAGTGTGGGCATCCTTGTAGATCGTGGGCCAATAGAAACCTGAATCGAAGATCTTTTTAGCGGTGTAATTGGCACCGTAGTGTCCCCCAGTGGGTCCACTGTGGCAAGCTTTAAGAATGTCAAAAGCTTCTTCCCCGAAACACAATGCCGAATCACTTGATCCGCACAGATCTTAAATAGAAAGGGGTCGTCCCAAAAGTAGTGTTTGACGTCTTTGAAAAACTTTTATTTCTGTTGGGACGACATTCCTTTGATCACAAAATTCCCCGCATGGTAGTTTGCAAAATCGGCAAACCATGGGGTATTATTATCACCACGAAAGGTAACCATCCCAAGTGTCTCGAGAGGGAATGTTTCCGTAATTTCTTTTTTCTCGAGTTCACTTTGATGGGGATTTTCAAGTCTGGAAAGGTGGTCTGCGGTGAGGTTTTCTGCTCCTTATTATCACGGATAACGACATCAAATTCTTAGAGCAGCAAAATCCACCGGAGCAATCTTGGTTTAACATCCTGCTTAGCAAGCAGGTACTTGAGAGCCGAATGATCCGTATACCTCTATGCTTTTAGGAAAAAGAAAAGTTGGCCGGAATTTCTCGAAAGCATACACTACGGCAAGTAATTCTTTTTCCGTTGTAGTGTAATGTGCTTGAGCCTCAGTCATAGTTTTGCTTGCATAGTGTATCGGTTGGAAGTGCTTGGTCTTACGTTGCCCTAGGACTGCCCCAACAGCAAAATCACTTGCATCACACATGATTTCAAAGGGCAAGTCCCAATCGGGAGCAACTAGAATTGGAGCTGTGTTAACCTTCATCTTAAGGGTTTCAAAATGCTTCCGATGCATTCCTTCGAGAAGATAAAACAGAGTTTCTTTTTCTTGGAGGTGGGTCAGTAGGCCGGGAGATTTTGGAAAAATTCGAATAAATCGTCGGGTTGACATCGGCGTGACGTGAAAATGCGAATACCTTTCACGGGTTGTGGGTTGATGGTTATTTTGCAATGAAATCATACTTTTTGATTTATCAACCTCATCCCTGATTTAGAAATATTCTTGGCCAAGGATCTATGCCTTCTTGACCATATAAGTGGAATTTTTCCCAATTTAGCACATGATTGGTGTCTTCACACCTTTGGACTTTTTGTATTATAATAAAATGGGAAAGGCGTAGAGAGAAAGATTCACGAAAACGAGAATTCATCTATGAGACTTCACATGGTTTTCTTCAATCATATCGTGAAAGATTGAAACCATACACCTTTGGAAACGTGCCGGTGCATTGCATAACCCAAAAGCATACGATGTTAGGCAAATGTCGTAAGGGCAGGTTGAAGGTAGTCTTCTCTCTTGATCCAAGGTGGGTCAATCGGGATCTGAAAGTAGCAGGTGATATTGTCCAAAAAGCATAGTACTCATTTTCGGTAATCTTTCACAGCTTGATCATAAATGGCAACGGGATATGGTCTTTACGAGTTGAATCATTGAGTTTTCGGCTTATCGATGTAAACTCGCCATCCCATAACTCAACATTGTGGGTATTAACTATTGTCTTCATTTTTCACCACGATTATGCCTCCCTTCTTAGGGACACAATGAATCGGGTTACCCAGGGACTGTCAGAGATAGGTAAATTAACCCTGCATCAAGAAGTTTGATAACTTCTTGCTTAATACCTCATAGTTTGTAGGGGTTTAACCCTTCTCTGTTGTTTGAATAAGGGTTTGGCATTTTTTCCATCAAAATCTTTATGGGTGCAAAACTGTGGCTCTATCCCCTTAATATAAGAAATCTTCAAGCCTATGGCACGTTTGTGTGACTTAAGAACCTGATTAGGGCGCGTTTTATCCTCATCTTTTAAGTTTTTAGCGAATACGACGGTAATTTGTCATTACCTCAAAATTGCATACTCAAAATGGATGGTAAGGTCTTTGAGTTCAAGGTCAGGAGGATTTTCACATGAAGGATTTAACATTTTCTGGCACTTTAATTTCACCAAAACTGGTGATGGTGGGAGTATTTGGGTACACCCTATTGATCACACTTAACAATTCCTCAAGGTTAACGTATCTCCTTCAGAATAATAGTTGCCGTCTCAATACCGGTGGTATTGTATCGTCTTGTTTACAAGAAATTCATCGATCTCTTCCATTAGAAAATCCTATTCCTCCGATGGAGTGAAAGATGGAGAGCGGAGAATCGATCGCTAAGATCGAAGTAGAAGTGGGATGCCACTTTTAGAAATTTCAAGTACTTGTGAACGTATTCTTCACAAGCAATGTCAATAAAACATCGACCGGTTAACGAATCAATGATTTGGTAGGAGAAAGTCTTAGTCATCTCCAACTTTGAAAGTCACGGATTTGAAGTCATCGTGCCTAAGGGTCTTTTGTTCACCCGTGTACATCTTTTATGGCACGTGCGTCCTCAAAAGGTTTCCTAAGATTAGGGGGAACCAGAGGTTCGGCAACATAGTAAAACGAACCACAAAATCGGCAGGAACGCAAGAACAGTTCCAAACTACACGAATAAACATCCTCGGGATGCCGGTTAGGATGTAGAAATCTTCGGTCGGCAAGTTCAAGTTCATTCGGGTTTTGGTCAAAGTGGGAGACTTATTGCTTCCAAATGGAGAGAGGCATTACGGTTGTGCTTTGCCCGAGATTGGCCATAGGCTAAGCCATTATTCATTCCGAAAAATACCGGTATAAGAATTCTGCGGGGTCTCCAAGTTTTGTCCGGGAACTTTTTTAGGATAGCGCCGAGCAATTCTCGTTTAAACGGTGTCTATGTCAATCAATACTCTTATCTTGTTATGGAGGAGCTTTCTAACATTGGGTGCAAATTTTGGATGTGTAGTGAGAGCAGTCCGCGAAATTAGTCGAAATGGAGATTCCGAAAAATATCCATAAATTTTGAAGCTAGAAGATTGTCTTTTTCACGGAGCTTTTCTTTGTTGGCCCTTGAAGGATATGGCAAGGTTGGTTTAGTCTTTGAAGCAACAACGGGCTCACCAATTTGGTCATCAGTTTGTCACCGGAGGTTGGATGTTTTCGGTATTGGTTGCCACGTATCCTTTTAGATCACTGTGTTCATTTCCTTTCTTATAGGGGGAGAAGAATTTGAGGTCCTTTTATAGGAAACACGCTTGGGTGGTGATTGCTTTTCACCATCACCTTTCGGTTAGCAATGGTGTTGCCTTGGTAAGAGAAAACCGAACCCGAAGTAGAAGCGGAATTACTATTCAATGTATTTAGTGATAGGTCTGTTATATTTGCCATTTGATTTTGCATATTTTGCATAAACCGCCGTCATTAGCTTGACGTAGTTTTCGAAATCTCTGGTTTAGGCATCACCTGGTGTCTGGAGGATCTGGAGCTTGAACCTGCAGATGTATACGGCGGGTCGGAGTTATCTGGGGTTGGTCCATAAAGGTTGTCCTTGATTGAAATTATTACCCCGATTTTGGTTGAAATTGTTCCCCCGATTTTGGTTGAAATTGATCCCCCGGTTTTGGTTGTTTTGATGATTTTGCATAGGAGGAAAACCGGGAGGTCGAAGATGGTTTGCGACCATCTGAGGTCGGTAACTGGCATTTCCTTGGTTGTAGTTAACTGCGGCGGCTTGTGACACGTATTCTTGGATATTGTCGCGATAAATGTTGCTATCGGTGGCTGGACAATTTTGGTAAGAATGACCACCCCCGCAAGTTACACAACTTTGCTCGACTGCTTTTACAGGATCGGGAGCTGAAGTTTGGTTTTTCTTATCGAGAATCAATGCTGTTATCCCAAAAGCTTAATCCATTTCATAACATTAAGCTATACCAATAAGCAAAAAAAAGTAGAAAAGAGATAAGAGAAAAGTTGGAAGATTTATTAGAGAGAAAAACTAGAGATGGAAGATTACCCACAAACACAAAGTGTGGCAAATGGTAACCAACACCCTCTCCATGTGTGGAGAGGGTCCTTTTATACCCAATGCCAAATAGTAGGCGAATGGGCTTTCTACTTGGGCCGGGCTTGACATATCTTGGGCTTTGAGCCCGCAACACGGACAATATTAGATTACAAACCAAGCCCGTTGAACCCGACTAGCCTATTACTTAACAAGACTAATTACGACTAATAAGACCGATAACATTCTTGTTAGACATTTTAAAATTAAGGTTAACAATCTCCCCCAATGTTGAGGTCTCTTTCTCAACTCCTGCCGTAACTTACCGTTGACGTTGAAGCTATGACTTTTACGTGTTTTTGCTTTGCCTTGTTTGGTCTTGTCTTGTTTGTAGGCTTTGTTCATTCAGGCTTTGTGATCTTGATTTGGCCTTTATCCTATTCGACTTTAAGTTCTTGAGGATCGTGATCGCTGATCATCTCCTTGAAGTGAATCCTCTTATTTGACTTTCTTGACATCTTGTGCTCTTGTCAACCTTGCTCATACTTGTTACATTCTTGTTTGACATATGATTATAAGTCTAACAATCTCCTCAATTGATGATTCTTTATTTGTCTTTGAGGTCTTGATGGTGGGTAGATTAGACATCAACTATCTTGATGTTGAAGAATGCTTTGAAAAGATTGAGTAAGAGCATGTGGTTTATGAATCCGAACTTCGCTGGGAATGAGACGGCAACACGTGTATTATCCTGATATAAATACAGTTTGCAATAAAAGATGAATATGGCTTTGTAATTCATCTTGACTTCGGTTGCATTAACTCGGGTTTCCAGGATTTTATAGTTATTATAATCTACTTTACATGTGATCAGGTAGATTCATAGAACCTCCTTGACAGGGTTTCCAGTCATAAGCGTAAGGATCTTCTATACACACTATGTTATTAGATTCACCATGCTTGCTTGTTCTCATTACGGAACGTCTCAAAGCAGACAACACGGTAATAGTGAATCAGATAGTTACTATCTTTCTGATTAAGTCGTCAATTCATTTACTGGACCAAAATTGATATCCAGTTATCACAAGCTCGGTTCATATAGAATCTTTCAAGTCACCTACCAAGAGCTGTTTGTTGTGGCTCTCTGCAGATTTTCCATCTTCAACAATAAATTGTGAATACTTAAAGTATCACTCAGATGTTCTGGCTTGATACTCAAGGATATGCGTAGGACTTCTGTATTAACATACTTGTGAACTTTATGCGGTGTTCAACTAAGAGTATTTTGACATTTGTGTCTAATGAGATTTATAATTTGATCTCTCTTGGCTCTAGACTCGATTTGTGCACTTTGGTTTTAGTAATCGGAGGCTGGAGAAGACATGCCACCTATTAAATATCAACAATCTCGGAAGTGGAGATGTCAATAGAAACGTGTGTATCTCTCGTGACAATATGAGACAACGTTCTTTGAGTAGTAACCCGATGGTGGGAAGGGTTGTTGCATTGCATCAATGGGCCATGATGTCGCTCTTCAATATTCCAAACAAACATCTTTGTGTTTGTGATAGATTATGGTTTGGGACACGGTTTCTGCCTAAGGTGTAAGGAGGGCTTCTTTCTTTTCAACCTATTATCCATACATTTCTTTTTCATTCCTCAACCCCTTCAATGCTTACCAAGACGTCATTACTATCACCTTGTTGTGGGATTGTTCAGTGTTAGCTCCACATCTTAGTCTGCATTTTTCCCGTATACAATTCTTATACAATATACTAAGACTCGCTATTTCTAAACCTATGGAGTGTCCTTGGGTAGAATCCCTCACGGTTCTGGTGGATCTTAGTTCTTATCCATAACATATACCACTTATGGACTTCAGAATCGTCGTGAAATTAATAGGTTGTAGGCATGAGGATCGACACCATAACAACCATTTTCTGGACATTGTGATTTTCAAATACTCCCCCTAACATGTGTATCCGAGATCGGAAATTGTTTTAGCAATTGAAGAAAGAGTTGCACGTAGAGTCTTAAAGATCACCTTCTTCTATATATATTTAATCACATTTTTTCCTACTTATTTAAAATAATAAAGCACTTAGTATTTGAAACAGACTAATTGATTAAAATTTGACTTGACAAAATTACTAGGGGAGAAAAATTTATACCACGATATTGCATGAATTCAGATTCCAACAAAGCTCCCTTCAACCAGGTATATGTGGGATACCAATATTTATTATAACTCTGACATTGGAATGTAAATTGATTGACTACATAAAATGTTGAAGACCGGAGTGAGATGAACTTAGTGAACAATGTATATTAATAATTAACATTATAAGTTTCCCATTTTAATTTCACAATATGTGTTTGGTTACATAAAATTGACAAATTATGTGATGTATCACCACATTGAGAAGGCTTTGTTTTAAAAAGCTCCCCCTCAGAAATTGATTCACATAAAATGACATTCTTCGTACGACAATTCTTTGAAAATTATTCGAGGAAGGGAGTGTTGAACACACGATTTTAACAAATACCACTTTTTATGGAAAAATACCACAAATTATATTGTAGACAATTTTGACATTGAAAGTTCTTTTTGAAATTTGTGTTCACGATTTTAAACAGATAGAAGACTACTCTTTTTTTTAGAGTAAGCGCACTGAGGCGTACACTCTCCTGTGACATTCGAGACGAGTTTGGCATGAAATGTACATAAGTTCATTGAGAAAAATTTTGAAATGACATGTTTGAAGCATTTGAAAACTCTCGCTCGAACATCATTTACCGCCCGTGTCGATGTTATTAACCATTTCTAGGTACGTAAATGTTATCGATTCCAAGTGAATGTCGAGAAGATTCTCTTTGGTATTTATTGAAAATTTTTCTGATTTTATATTTTGTTTTTCTAGGTTTTATATTTTTCTATTTTTCTTTTTGTTGGATTTATATTATATTTTTTTTTTGTGTTTCTTTTATATTTTTTTTTTATTAACTCAAAAAGAAGAACAGAATAAAATATATTTACTAATTGATGTTTGATGGATCAAGGCAGATATTTCAATTGCCTAGAACCTCCAGTTCTCCATCCTGAGTAAACATCTCATACCGAGTCGTTTGACAAGATACTTAAACCTATATTCCAGATAAAGCTTTTGTTGAAAAGTCAGCTAAATGGTATTAGTTCGACAAAGAAGGAATTTCAAAATACCCTTTTCAACCTGTTCCTTTATGAAGTGATATCTGACATCTATGTGCTTGGTACGGGAATGCTGGACTGGATTGCACGAGATGGCTATGGCTGCCTTTGAGTCACAATACATAGGTATTTTATCAAAGTGAAAGCCATAAATCTATGATGCTGAGTTCTATCCATAGAACTTGTGCCAGCCACGCAGGATAAAGACACCATACTCGGCTTATGCACGAAGTCATTGAAGTGCAGTCTTTGCTTTTTGTATGGACCAGCTTGATAATATCACATCCTAGCTTTGTATGCCACCAGATGTGCTCTTACGTGAATCGAGACAGCCCGCATGATCCGAATATGAAAAAGCAGTTAGTTCGAAACCGGTGTCCTTCGGATACCAGAGACCCATGTTAATGGAGTCTTTAAGGTATCGAAAGATCCGTTTAACCGCAGTGAGATGTTTCTCAGTCGGTTTCGCTTGATAGCGAGCACAATAACATGTTGCATGTACAATATCTGGTCTACTTGCTGTTAGGTACATGAGTGCTCCGCACACATCTACGAACTATTTATTTGGTCGATCGGAGTATCACTCAAGTAAGCATCAAGGTGTTTTGTAGCCATTGGTGTACCAATGCTATCACATAAGGTCATACCATGCTTTTAAGTCATCTATTGGATACTTAGCTTGGTTTATCAAAGATACCTCGAGGGGAATGGTGGATATGAATTCCTAAAAAGAATTTCTGCTCCTCCCATCATAGACATGTTAACTTGCTGTGCATGAGTTTTTTCCAAATCATTTGAAGGAGTTGGGTTCTGTAGAAACCAAAAATTATGTCACGCAACGTAAATTTGCACAAGCAGTATGTCTCCCTCTATGTTTAGTTATTGAAAGTGTTGGATCAATAGTAACTTTTGAGTAATCCGTTGGATCCAGGAAAGTTGGAGAGTTCATCATACCACGCTCTTGGTGCTTGTTTGAGACCATATAATGCTTTCTTGAGACGGTAAACTTTGTCAGGATGATATGGGTCAACAAATCCATCTGGTCGGTTTACGCGTACAACATTATTCTTTTAGAGGTCTCGTAAGAAATGTTGTTTTAACGTCCATTTGGTACACTATAAATGATTTGTATGCAGCATACGCAATGAACAACCGTACAGCTTCCAACCGAGCAACTCGTGCAAAAGACTCTAGTCGAATTAATTCCTATTCTTTTGAGCATACCCTTAGTTACAAGACGAGATTTTGTACGCAATGACTGTATTTTCCAATCAAAGTTTGTTTTTCCAGAGCACGATATTAAGTTAATGTATTTTTGCAGAGTGGTCTGTTGACTAATTCCCATACATCTAATCGATCAAACTAATGAAGTTCTTCCTGCATTGATTCAATCACATGCAGAATCAGCCTGGCTTCGTTGATGTTCTTTGGTTCAGCGCGGACTCACGGTGAGTGCGGAACATTACACATCTCGCCATCTGATTCTAGCTGACGGTCGTGTTCTACACTGATTCAGACGGATTTCCAATGGACTTGTGCTAATTGGATGTCTTTTGTCCAATCGATGTGGGAAGGATGGTGTTGATTCATCATCTTGTAAAACCGTGAGTAATACGATTCAAGTGATTCACCATCCTGTGATGTGAATTTTCCAAACTCCCAATATAAATTGGTTTCAAGATCTTAAACATTGATTGATTCACCTTCTTTCAACCTTTTAATGGCTTTCCACATTTCACATGCATTCGGACAAACATCAACTATGGAGTAGATATCATTATCTATCCCTGTGAGAATGATCTAAACGGCTTCTGCTTCAGCATTCAGTTGATCGCGTATGTCTTGTTAAACATTCTTATAGTTCTCCATATACCTTTTTGTAGTTGTTTCAAAACTACCTTCAGCAACTAGAACTGTCTTCTCAGTCCATTGATACGTGTATGGTGGATTTTGGAGACAATAGTGGATGAGTTCACTGTTAGGTTTGGTGTCAATGTATCTCTTGATTCTGGATTTCCACTGAACGTAATTACCCGGTACTAACATTGGAGGACGATCTTTGCTACTCGCTTACATGATAGCATTATGAAGAGCATTCGATGATTGAGTTTGCAAATTGGTATTTGAATTTGACATTTTGATAAAGTTGTGAATGGATATCGGATCTTAAGTGTTATGAAGTGTTGATTGTATTGTGGTGAGAGAGAATGCAATTAACTTCCACAGGATTTTACAACTCTATGATTAAAACCAAGAAGGAAAAAGATTACTTGTCGGGATTTTATAAAATCAATAGAAAAACCGTGAAATTAAAATTGACATATTTCGCTTGAAGGATTGCATATTTCGCTTGGCTAAAAATTGCATGTTTCGCTTGAATATTCAAAACTTGTTTCGCTTGAAAAATCAAAATTGCATGTTTCGCTTCACATTCTAAACATATTTCGCTTGAAAATTAACTGTCATATTTCGCTTGTCAATTAACATATTTCGCTTGACAGCTTAACATGTTTCGCTTCGACTTAAACATATTTCGCTTGCAATCATTCGTTCATGTTTCGCTTCGGTTTAACATATTTCGCTTGAGTTGTCAAAAATTTGGCAGTGTCTTTCTAGTTAATTGTAATATTTCGCTTGACGAACAACCTGCATATTCCGCTTAACAACTAACGTACATATTCCGCTTAACAAATAAACCTACATGTTTCGCTTGACCTGTGACATATTCCGCTCGGTGTCTTTTTCAAGTGTGGACCACTTACACAAACAAACAACTTGTCCTTGTGTTGTGAAGCAAAAAATGTGGATCTTTGTCCCTTAATCTCAACCGGTTTGGGACCACAACCCAGCTCACAAGAAGAACACAGATGATCTTTGACGAATTTCAGCTTTGGAAGGCCATTCACAATATTATTCTTTGAAAGCAAGTTGATGGTGTCGAAGTTTAAATGAGATAGACGACGATGCCATAACCATGCTTGAGACGATGTTGCTTTAGCCATTAAGCAAATTGGATTGGGAGATGTTGAGTCTTGCAGAGAAATGGAATACAAATCTGTGCCACGAGAACCTGTGAGAAGATCATTTCCCTTCAAATCACGGATATAACATGTAGACTTCCGAAAAGCAACTTCCAAATCCGCATCACAGAATTGACCAACGGAGAATAAATTGTGATTAAGCCCTTCGACGTAATAAACCCTTTTGATAGTAATCGTTCCTTGAACCAGATCTCCATAGCCAAGAATTGGTGCAATTTGATCATTTCCAAACTTGACCGTTCCCAGAAATTTCTCCACAAAATTAGTTAGAAGTTTGAGATTTCCGGTCATGTGTTTTGAGCACCCAGAGTCGACGATAAATAGAATGATCTCGACGAGCTGCAAAAGAATTAGAAGACAATGGAGTATTGGACACAGTGGAACACCTAGGAGTCTTATGTTCCAAAATATTAGCAGTTCTAGATGCATTACCTAGAGGCATACTAATGTTTGGTTTAACATTTCCTTTTTGAGACTTAGGTTTCCAATTATACCCGTGTGGAGTATACTTAGGATACCACCAACTGCATGTCTTACTAACTTGCTCATATAACTTCCTAGTTATGTTTCTGGATTTCTTGACAGTGGAGTCTGTTGCAACGGTTTTCTTACTGGATGTTGCAACAGATTGGTTCACATTCTGCTTGGGTTTTCTAGTACTAATAGGCACAGCCATTGGTTTTCTAGTCCTAGAATTCACGCCATTGATATAATGTAGAACACACAAATCATGATTTTCATTCAGCACACATTTTCCACAAGTAGCACAGACAAAGTTAACATTCGAGGTCTTAGCATTCAAACTGTCATTACACGCAGTTACAGACGTTTTATTATTAGAAAACTTAAAATTCCTACGGTGGTCTTCTACTTCTTGCTTCTTCACTTGACTATTGTTAGACATGACTCTATCTTCTAGATGATTGCTCTTAAGTTGTGGTCTGCTAACACTAGTAGTGGGAATTACTCCATGTAGAAAAAGACACGCGTTTGTTAGGTTTCCTAATGTCTTGATGCAACTGAGGTGTTCTAGTTTGATTAGGCTTTGTGTGCACTTTATACATTCCTGGTGCAATTACATTTGTGTTCTTGACAATTGGCAACATATTCTGAGGCAAAATCTGTGCAGTGAATGGTTTTGAAAGATCATTTGACACATTTTGTATGGTAACTGGCTTTGACTTTGAAAAATCTTTCTTTGCAAGAGAATCTGAAAAAATAGTTGGTTTACCTAAAATGGATTGTCTTTGACTTTTAAAAGCATTCGGTTGTCGAATAACCGATGATTTTTCAAACTTAGTTTCCACATATTTTCCTTTCATCTTTTCTATGAGTTTTTTCAACTCACTTATTGCAATTCCTTTGTCTTGTAATTGAGCTTTCAAGTCTTGAATTTCAAAATACTGTTCACGTTCTTTCAGAAATACGTTTGACTGATTTTCTTTGAAAGATTTGTCATTTTTTATCTTTTCTTTGCACTGTTGTAAATCAAGTTCAAGATTAATCGCATGTTTCTGAAGTGCTTCAAAACTCTTTGACATTGTTCTACTTTTTGAAAGCTCTTTTTCAAGATGTTCACATTTTTCCCAGGTTTCTACGTAATCACATTGCAAATTAGTAAATTCATCCAGATCAGTGTACACACCAAGTATTGCATTCATGTGATCAGCATAGTAATATTCCCTTGAAAGTCGGTCGATTTCATTCAAAAACTGTGTTTTTTGAGTTTCCAGTTGAGATTTGAGAGTGTCTACTTCATGTTCAAGAGAATTAAAGTATCTCAAATCAGCAACCATTTCCTCGTTCAAACACAAGTGAAATTTTTCTAAGTCCGCATTGAGTCTGCTAATTTGGGGGCCAAAATTTCCTTCTATTGTGTTTTGAATGAAAGGATCGATGTTACCAAAATATGTTCTTTTGGCAATTGTTTGTTTGCAACGTTCCACTCCGTCAAAAATCGTGTCAACACTCTTTTTAATCTTGAAAAGTTCTTTAGAGCTTTTACACTTTTGATCCCAAGGAATGGATTCATCCATTCGTTTTTCTAACAAAGTTGTTTGTTTACGAAAAGACTCTTTGGAAAATTCCTTATTAGAAGATGTATGACTCATCTTTGACGTTTTTGGAAAATAGTGTTGTTCAGCCGACTTTTCCCGTTGTGGAACGAACAAATCATAAAGATTATTCAACTGATCATAATCAAACGGTCTGATTAAATCGCTTAATTTTGATCGACGTTCTTTTTCAAGACGAATCGTTTCGTCAGAATCAGGGGCTAACATTAACGCAAGATTATCATTTATAGCAAACCTATATCATACAAACGAGGATTTGCTTCTTTGAGATTCTTGAGGCACTCAGGGTTTTGAAAAATACTAGTATTACTATACGATTAAGCATATTCATAGTTTGAACAGATTGGCCGGTTTTATATACAATATCATTCAAAACCTTGACTTTGTTTTCTAAAGCAATGACTTTATCAAGTTCCTTGTCTTCACGAGTTTTCGTCAAAGCCTTAATTTGAGCCTTTTTTGCTTGTGACATTATGGAGTGGTTTCTTGAGGTGCACAAATGTCCTTTTTCATTATCCGAAATCGTTGATTGAAATCATTTACTTTTTTTATGTATATGCATTAGATGATTTTCAAATCGATTTTGTTTGACATTAAATCCCCTTTAGCTTTTGCAAATAATATTTCCACCTTTGCCGGCATATTTCACATCATTATACTTTTCAAGTTTCGCTTGGATCTTATAAGGTACTTTAAACATCAACTGATTAGTCTTGGACAGTTCATTTTTTGCTTCTTTGAAATGGTTATTTGATGATTCTAAACTTTTATTCTTAGTTTTGAAATCCTCAATTTCACCTTTCAATTTATCAACTAACTCCTTGTTTGATGATTCCAAAAATGTATTTTAGGATGTTGTTGTCATCAATTTCACATTTGAGTTTACGATATTTAAGAAGCAAGGAAATTCACGTTCTGATCAAGTTCATCAGTTTCATCCTGGTCATCATGAGCTCTATCATAACATATATCCGATGAATCAATAGTTGATTTTGGAGTCACATTGTTACGTCGATTTATGTATTACTAGATTCAGGTTGCTCTGGATGTACATTTTCCTTGGCAAAAACATTATTGTTGTAATTTTTGTTTTGTACCTTATGCATTGGCATCATTCATCAAAGATTGGTCCAGATAATTGTCTACTTGATCTTGAGTAAACCTCTTGATGTTGTGCCCTGTACATATAATGTGTTCCATTCTGTATCATAAGATCTCTTCATCAGTATCATCCTTCCAATTAGCTTGTTCTGCATTCAACTGAACCCCAGCTTCCTCTTGTTACACAATAAATCTTTCCTTGTGTTACGCTGCTATCCTTTACTCGTTTTTGGTTTTTGAATTTCCCTTGGTTCAACTGCCCCATATTCTTGCTGTTATAACCACTGAATCCCAGACTTACTGCACTTACCTGGTACCTACAGTTTCCCTAGCCCCAGCTAACATTAACTGCCCTCTGATTATCTTAACACAGTTCCTGTGTTGTTCTGGGAGAAATTTTCTTGATTAGCTCGAATGAGTGTTGATGAAGTTATGAGGTTATTGTTGTAGGTTTGTAGATTTTCTTGAAACAATAGAGAGAAATTAAAGCCATGAGTTTGTCAATATCCTTTTCCTTTGACATTTCCTCATATTTCTGTTACCGTTGCTGGTTTGGTCACTTAAGTAGGCAGGAGAGGGTACATTGCTTTTCCTCTGTTTATGGTTGACTGTTGCGGATCTGGTGGAGGTATATTGTGTGTTTTGAGTAAGGATGTTTTGATGATGGTAATCTGGTTGTATGTTGAGGCATACATGTGACAGTGGGTTTGCAGTAAGTGCCTAGTCTTTCAGCTCTTCTTATCTCATTGACTTCATTCTGGTGTTGCTTCAGAATGTCATAAAGCTTGTGATAGGAGACAGTCTTCAGCTCTTGACTCTGCTTAACAAGTGTCACAAACCTTTGCCATTCTGGTTGTAGTTGAAGTAAGAACTGGACATTCACTTGATGATTTATAACATGACACTGATTTCTGACAAGCTCATTCATCATCTTGTAAAACCGTGAGTAATACGATTCAAGTGATTCACCATCATGTGATGTGAATTTTCCAAACTCCCAATATAAATTAGTTTCAAGATCTTGAACATTAATTGATTCACCTTGTTTCAACCTTTCAATGGATTTCCACATTTCACATGCATTCAGACAAACATCAACTGTGGAGTAGATATCGTTATCTATCCTTGTGAGAATGATCTGAACGGCTTCAGCTTCAGCATTCAGTTGATCTCGTATGTCTTGTGAAACATTCTTATAGTTCTCTATATACCTGTCTGTAGTTGTTTCAGAACTACCTTCAGCAACTGGAACTGTTTTCTCAGCCCATTGATAGAGACAATGGTGGATGAGTTCGCTGTTAGGTTTGGTGTCAATGTATCTCTTGATTCTGGATTTCCACTGAACATAATTACTGGTGCTAACATTGGTGGACGATCTTTGCTACCCGCTTCCATAATAGCATTATGAAGAGCATTCGATGATTGAGTTTGTAAATTGGTATTTGAATTTGAACATTTAGGTTGATGTTGGTGAATGGGATATCGGATACTTAATAGGTAAAGTAATTGTTGTTGAGGATTGAAACAATTAATGTTCACTGAGGGATTTTACAAGTCTTTGTTTAAAATAATAACCTGAGTAAAAGAATGGAATCTTATCACGGGGATTTTACAAAATCAAGAAGAAAACCGTGAAACAATAATTAATTAGATGTTGTAAATCGTTTGTTGAAACTAAGTACGTGGCTTTTGTGGCGAAAAAAAAGCTTAAAACGATGAACGGCTCACAAACGTTGAACTTTAAATGAGAAACGGTTAATTAAAACTCAAATAAGACTAACGTTGCACAAACTGATCACGTTGGAGGACTAATTGGGTCTGTTTTTAAATAGTAAGGGAATAACGTATAAATTTGTTTTAACAAAGAGGTTTAACAATCAAACCAAGGACAAAAGATGAAGTACACTTGAAGTCCAGGGACTAAAGTTCAATTTTCGAAATTTTAATTAATAATAAACAACTTCCCTCCTGATTCTTTCCTTCTTCGATTTGAAAAAGATAAAAAGATGCAACGAGTGTTCTTTTTATCGTACGGGATGATATGGTTATCGTCGGTAAACTCCGAATATACCACGTTGATTGAAAAGATGTCACGATCACGATGGTATAAGTCTTAAATCCCGTCGTTGAACGTCACACGAAACCGTAAAACCGAAATTTACTTAAACGTGTTAGAATTTGTCCTTGTTTTACTAGTTCGGTTCCTAGTGTAGTTTAGATCGGTTCCTACTAGACAAGTTTAGTTCTGTTCATACGAAAAACTAGTTCGGCTTCTGTTGCAAGATTGAACTCGTTCGGTTCTTAAAAAAATGTTTAGTTCGGTTTATGAAGACATGGTTTAGTTCGGTTCGTCTTGAAAAGTTGCTAGATCGGTTCGACTTGAAAACCAATTAGATCGGGTCCGCCTTGGAATTACTAGTTCGGGTCTTCAAGATTGAACTAGATCGGGTCTACCTTGGACTCGTTCTGTTCACAACTAGATCGGGTCTTTTGTTCGGTTGTCTAGATCGGTGAGACAAAATATCAAACACTTAGAACACGTCTTTTTCTTCTCTTGTTTTTAGCCTAGTTTGTTTCAATAGCTATGACTTCACAAATAATCCACGAAAACGTTTTTAACAATAAGCTACAAAGAACAAAAAAAATAACGTGAAAAGAGAAACTCACAGTTAACAAAACTTGGTGTCTTTTTTTTTCGTCAAACTAAAAAAATACACCCTTACATAACCAAGTTGTGTAGACAGAATTAATAAGCCCAAATTTTTTGTATAAACAGAAAGCCCAAACTCAAAATGTTATAAAGAAATTTTCGTAAAAAAAATCTTATAGAACAAAACTATTAAAGAGGTCGAGTAGAAAAAAAAAGAAAAAAAAAACCAATAAGCCAAATCCAATAAGCTCGAATAAGTCCACAACAAGAAAGACACCAAACCCACCCGTGGCAAGTGATACCAAATGTTATCCCATAAACTTAACCCATATCACAATAATAATCCATACCAATAAGCAATAAGCTAGAAAAGGAGAAAGGAAAAATGGAAGATTTATTAGAGAGAGAAAGTAGAGAGTGGAAGATTACACACACACACAAGTGAATGAAATGGTAACCAACACCCTCTCCTTGTGTGGAGAGGGTTCTATTTATACCCAATGCCAACTAGTAGGCGTATGGGCTTTCTACTTGGGCCAGGCATGGCATATCTTGGGCTTTGAGCCCGAAACAAGGACAATATTAGATTACAATCCAAGCCCGTTGAACTCGACTAGCCTATTACAATACAAGACCTAGATTGACTTTCTTAGACCGATAACATTCTTGTTTGACTTAATATAAATAAGGCTAACATTATATAATAAGAATAAACTAGACTATACTAAATGACAATAAGCAAAGCAATTAAAAGAAGAGATATATATATAAAAAGATATTCTTGCTAAGTGGAGTGTTTAGATCCTTAAGTGTGAATTTAAAGTTCATATTAATGAACCAATATCCGTCAAATTAATTATCTTCTCACAACGTTGGTTTTTATTGAAAACAATTTTTATCAAGATATCAATTACTAAATCAATGCCTAATTATTCTTACGGCTTTTTCCCGTTTGAATAACCAAAACACTAATCTAAGTAATCCAAAAATCACTAATTAATATTCCCTTTTTAATTTCCACACTTAATTCACTAAACACTTACTCACTTAACAAGCATATATAGAATCTACTCACTAAGCATACTAGCAAACAAATAAGCAATACTAGACATGATAAACTAAATTATTCTAAACTAATTAATAAGGAAAAGAGATAGAAAGTAGAACCGAATTGATGAACCGCAAACGAATACAAAACCACCCGATTACATAAACTAAGTAAAATACCTAGTTTATTTCTCTATTCGCTTTTATTTTACTAAATAGTAAATAAAGTTTAAAACTTTATTAACTATAAGCTTAATAAAAACTAGATAAAGCTTCAAACTCGGAAATTGAACTAGCTTATGAACCCTTAAGCACCACGTCAATGAGTAGAATCGAATCCATCAACAATAAAACAAGACAAGGGTTAAACAATATAAATAAGCTATAAGCTAAAAGCTTAAATTCCAAAATATGAAGTATTTTGAAATGGTAAAGCTAAAAGCTATGAAATTTTAACTAAATAAGCCATTTAAAAGTTTGGAAATAAGCTAGATCTATTTTTTAAAATTAATTTAAAATAAGCTAAAAGTTAATAAGCTTTTCGAAAAGAAAAGGTGATTTAGACTTATAAATAAGTCGAGGAATAAGCACTCGTCGCACCCTTTGTTAAGATCGAATAAGCTTATGAACCAATAAGCTAAATGAAGAAGCAATAAGATTTACTTATTCGAAAAGAAAAGAAAAGAGAAAAAGGAAGCGAATAAGTCAAAGCTTATTTAAGTTCTATAAGCTAG
>BQNB010060797.1:3680-32751 GCA_026074375.1 Tanacetum coccineum
CATCATATTTACAATTACATTCATAAATGAAATACAAGAAAATACAAGGATAATAAAAATAGGTAGAGATTTATACCCAACAAGGTGAAGAAAATGATGAACAATTAATCAAAACTATAAAACCCTAGCTTCAAGACAACCCCAAATTATTTTTGATCACCATCTTTATTATCCAAAGACTTAATAAAATGATTGATTCACTTCAGCCCCAAATATATAGAAACCTCCTTGAAAATACCATTTAATCACTTCAAAAAGTATAGGAAACCATACTAGGTAGTCATATTCACTAGTAGGTTATTATAGATAGGGTAAAATTTGTAAGAATTTGGTGTTATGGTGGTGATGGATTTCGGCAAAAGGGAGAGACAAAAGAGATGTGTGTGTAAATTTTAGGAACTTGAATGAGAAAATGGTAGAGAGATTATGTTTTAAATGAATTATGCATGCAATGGAAATGTTTAAGCAAGACAAGTGTCTTGCTTTTGCCTTCTCTAATTGCCACACCTCATATGAGGTGGTGGTGTGTGATTTTAAGTTTATATTTTATAAACTTTAGTGTTTAGGGTATAAATTTTAAGATAGGTAGGTAGTTTTGAGGCTAACGGGTATCGACGTAAAATAAAACGAGAGTTAAGGCGAAACCACGAAGTGAAAACGAATATGAAAAAAATAATTCTACATTAAACGGAATACTTTCCTAAAAAGTTTAATTTACGTACGGTTCAAGACGGATAATTGTTTTAAGCATGGCTCGTAATTAATTAAAACGACGATTTCAATAAAATGTGTAGATGTAAATAAAAGTAACTTGTTTAAAATTTATAAATTAATTATGAGATTAGAAATAGTAGTGATCTTAAATACGGGGGTTTACAATCATTTTGACACAATAACAGATTTTGAGAACTTTTTCAAAAATCATGTGATAAAACTTTTCATAATGTAATCACAAACCCACAACTGAATGGACACTAAGTCACTCACTCCTCATTCTGTTCATTGCAGAAAACGGCCATAGCCGGACATGACTTAGTCCACTTAAACAATTGAGATTTGAAATTAACATATTCAAGTTATAAAAACTTTGATTCTTTCACATTTGATTATGAAGCCTAGACCATGAATACAAACACATCTAATTCAATAATTCAATGGACACTAAGTTACTCACTCCTCATTCTGTTCAATGCAGAAAACGGTTGAAACAGGACATGACTTAGTCCACTTAAACAATTACGAATAGACATATATGATCCATAACATAGAATTCATGAAAACTTGTTTCTTTGGCAAAATTATTTGTCAGATTTTGAGCACATTAGAAACTTATCGTTTTGATTTTCACAGACATTCACACAATAAGCATTACAATCATGAAGCAACAACATTATTACATATACAAAACACTTTCACAAAACCACAAACAATTAAACTGATTTTCACGATTAACCTTTACTGAGTTTTGACTTTTGTTGACTACCAATTTTGACTAGTTGACCTTACCAATTTTGACAATTAACCTGTGTACAAAGAAGTAAAATCGGTAAAATAACCGATTCAGTAATGTACTACCGAGTTTAATCAAAATTCAATCCTAACCATTCTATGATCATTTTATGGCCTTAAGTCACATTTTACACTAAATCTAAGGCTAAGATTATTCAAAAGCTACAAAGACTCGGTAAGACACTTTTTATACTAAACTCGATAAACCTCATCTTTACCGAGTTCAAACTCGGTAATCCCAAATTACTCAAAAACACCTAAAACATATATATCCACTTACGTTTGTGTAAGAAGTGAAGTTACAATCGTTGTAATGAACTTAGATAGCGAAAAACAGACTTGTACTCAAATTCGGTAAAAGGATTCGGTAAGAAATAAAAGTAAAAAATGAAATTAAAATCCTTTATATAGCCACCAAAAACAGTTTGGAAAATTGTCATTTTCAGTCCTTGTACTTAACTTTTACCGAAAACTGTTGAAAAATTGTTACATTCAGTCCCAGTCCCTGTACTTGATATTTACCGAAAAGTTTTGAAAAATTTACACATTCAGTCCCTGTATTATCCTTTGACACGTTTGTATCTTAGGAAAGGATATGTATTATCCTTTGACACGTTTGTAAAGCCCATTAGGGTTTCCTTAGTGTATAAAAGGAACCCTAAGGCACAATGTTATGTACTACGTGATTGAGAAATATCAATAGAAGCATAGAGCTTAATAGCAATTTAGTATTATCATTTCTTCTTAATTCTTGTGTTAAGATTCCGCATTAACACTTGATATTCATAGTCAGTGTCTCTCATATAGTTGATTTGGATTTATCCAAGTTATCTATCGGCTTACAAAGGCTAGTCAGATCCTAAACCAAGGACCTACAAGTGGTATCAAAGCCTTTAGAGGGACTCTAAGAAAGAAGAATCACAAGAACCACAAACAACACTCTCATTTAATTCTTCACAAGATGTCTCAACCTGCTAATGACATGTTCTCATAACATCTTAGTGATGATGAAGAATTAATTCATGAAGATGGATCAGACACTGGTATTGCACCTAAACAAAAACAACATATGATTCCTCAAACAACAACTGCTATCTTAAATATCAAACTCCTAATTCTAAAGAAGGAGGAGTATGATATATGGGCTATGGAGATGGAGCATTACCTTGAGTACATTGACAATGAAGTATGGAAGGTAATTCAGAATGGAAACTCCAAGAAGAGAATTTCAACTGGAAAGGAATGTATGTTAGAGTACAATTCACGCAGTATCTGCAGCCAGAGATTCAAGCCTGTTGAAAAGAAAGTAAGGCGTAAAATATTTTTACTGATGGCCATTCCCAAAAACATATAAGAAGGTTTCATGGAATGATTATGCAAAAGAGAACTTCGGGAAAGGCCATCAAAACTAGGGTTGGTGGTAATGCAAATACAAATAAAAATGCAGAAGTTTGTTAACAAACAATAGTGATGATGCATTTAAAAAATCAAATCAAATGGCAGAAAGGGATATGATAGGTTTCAACAGTTACTTTCTCAATTGGAAGCTCATGGTGCCGAAGTATCAACTGAGGATGCAAATTATAAGTTTCTCAGATCTTTGCCCATAGCATGGACTAATTTGGCAATGACTATGAGAACTAACCCTGAGATTGACACTTTATCTATTGATGATTTGTACAATAACCTTAGAGTTTTTAAGCAAGAAATTCAAGGTTCTTCAAAAACATCTTTAAGTGCTCAAAATGTTGCTTTTGTTTCACAAAGCAAAAGCAGCACTAACAAGGTTAAGTCTGGTTTTTTTGGTGCCTATAGTACTTGCACTCCTTCTACTTCTTCAACCAATGTCCCTGAAAAGGAAGTTCTTGCTGGTTTTGCTGATGAAGAAAACTAATTCCCCTCTTGCTAACAAACAAGGATTTTTGGACATACTTCAAGAAGATTGGAACAAATTGAGATGTAGACATTTGAAGAGATGGAACATCAATGGCAAATAGCAATGATTGCTATTCGAATGAAAATTCTATAAAGAAAAACAGGAAGGAGAAGTCGCGTGGATTGAAAAAACCACCGGTGAAGAAGCCCCCCCCCCCACCCCCCCCCCCCCACTTTTCACAAAAAGAATGCTTGAATGCCTTACAATGGTCCACAACATAGGTCACTTTGCTAGGGAATGTACTACAAAGGGACATTTGAGGAAAGAAGAAGAGAGATACATTTTAATCAACATCAAGAAGCCTAGGAAGCAAGAGAAGAAACGAAGATGGGTTTGCTGACAATGGATAAGGGATTGTCAATTGGGGGTGAAACATACTAAAGTGAAGAGACAAATCATAGCACTTTATTGGCTATCAGCTCAAGCATGAGGTAACCTTGTGTTTCTAAAACTTGCATTGTTCATACAAATTCCCTTAAACTACTAAGTGATGAACAAATGAATCAGTTAGGTGAATCAAGAAAGCATAAATACGTGCCTATTAGTCAAGCTGTTAAGAAACAAGATGCTCAACTTTGTTTACTTCTCAAAAACAGCAACATTCTCTAAATGAAAAGCTTACATTTCAGGCTAATGAAATACATGAAAAAAGATGAAAAGCTTAAAAGATATAGTAGAATAGGAATTAAATCTGTAAAATAAAGGACCAAAAGCATAAAATATTAATATTCATGGAAAGAGTCTTCCAAAAACCTTTGGAGATTTATTCATTCTGGCATATTCAATGATAAACTTGGCTTAGGATATGAAATACAATCTAATGATGAGGTTCTAAGTTATGAGGAAGAAATGAATTTTTCTGTTTTTAAGTGTTCAAAAGAGGATTCAATAGGAAATCCTTTGTACAATAGATTTACAAAGACAAATGATTTTAAAGGTGTTCCACATCCTTTAAGTGAAGATTATACTCCTAAACCACAAGAGGAAATTGATGACTCTTTGTATGTTTATGGTAAAAAGGGTCCTCAAAAACCTGAAATTAGTGTCTCAGATGACAATTCTTCTGAGCATTCTGCCTGTCAATCTAATGACAGTGAAGGATCTTGTGGAAATACCTCTGAGCACTCTTTTGAGACTGAATTAGAAAGTTTAAGTGTACCAAATGAGATGTCTACTATTGACAATGTTGTGTCTGAATTACAAGCAGTTGAACCTAGTTGTGCAAAACACGTAAAAACTCCTAGGCAACCACTCAAAGATAAAGAACCTACATAATTTATATAGGAGAGAATTGGAATATATATGGAAATAAGAACTCGGGGAAGGTTACTCTGTTTACAACGAAGAAATTATGTGTTGGGGTAGTCTAATTGTCATTTGATTAAAGATTGTGACTATTATGAAAAGAAAATGGCTAGGGAAGCTGAGGTTAAGAGGGTTGTTAATACTGGTAATGGGGTGGCAAAACCAGTATGGACAAATGCAAACAGGATTAATCATGCTAATCAATTTGTTCCTAGATCAGTACAACTTAATGCTGGTAGGCCAAAGTTTAATTCTGTTAGGCCTAATATTAATACTGGTAGGACAAATATTAATTCTGTTAGGCCTAAAGTTAATGCTGTTAGTCCTAAAGTTAATACTGTTAGATCTAAACAGCCAGTAACTCACAAAACCTCAAACAGTATGAGTCCCAAAAGACCACAGATGAATCAAATTAATCAAAGAAGGGATTTTTCAAAATCATATTCATCTGTAAGAAGACCCTTTGAAAAATCTACAGCACAAATGGCTCATTCTAATGCTGTAATGGGAAGTTGGGGATCTGCTGTTAAGACCTCAGCAAGTTATAATTGGAGGAACTCTAGACCAAACTTCAATTATAATAGTGGACCTACTTTTATTAGAACTGTGAATGCTAAAGGTCCACAAAGCAGACCCAAGCCTGTACAGGCCTGGGTCCCTAAGAGAAACTAATTTCTCTTTTTCATGTGCACGAACATCCACTAAAGAACATGGTAGATAGAGGTATATTTGATAGTGGATGCTCAGGGCACATGACAGGTAACAAGGATCAACTGGAGGATTTTGAAGAATTCAATGGGGGATCTGTTACCTTTGGAGGTAGCAAAGGCTACATATCTGGTAAAGGAAGAATAAGAGTTGGTAATTTAGATTTTGATAGTGTGTCTTTTGTAAAAGAATTAGGGCATTTTAACCTTTTCTCAATATCACAAATATGTGATAAGCAGCACAAGGTTCTTTTTACTGAAACTGAATGTCTTATTGTATCTTCTGACTTTAAAATGCCTGATGAAAATCAGATACTTCTAAAGGTCCCAAGTGTGAGACCCCCAAAATGCGGAATATATTCGGGTCATGGGTCATGGGGGTACCACGTCATCATACAAGGCTCTAGGATTACAAGTCACAACAAAACATGAAAGTCATACATTACGGTGCTTGACAAAATCAAGTATTTATACACTAAGTACATGACACTGAAACCTTAACTCATGAGCCTCTAATGTAAGGTATTCTGCAACTACCTAAAGTATCTCAAATGTAAATGCGTCACAGGCTATACAAACCATAATCATGACAGACGGGGATAGTCAGTCCCGATGGATCCACCCATAACATTCGCGCTCACTAACGTGATTTAACAGTTCATGATTTCCGGGGCAAACAACTAGCAGAAAGGGACTTAGGCAATAATAATTTCAGGTAGCATACAGTTTGATAAAAATCAATGCTTGTGTTCCAATCATGTAATCTCACCCCGCAATTTAAAACAAGTATCAATGGAAAAAGGGGGCTATGTACTCACCGTTAGCAAAGAGATGAATGTGGTACAGCGGTAGGGTTTCTGGGAGGGGTGACTGGATGAGGTATTTCATCTACTTGCTCAGCTGCATCCACATCGTCCCATTCTTCGGGATCTTCTTCAGGATCCTCTTCTTCCTCTTCGATAATGTCCATGTCATCCCATTCTTCCACCTCCTCCTCAGGGTCTTCCTCGAACTCTTCTTCGTTTTCAGGAAAGTTGAAGACGTGATTCGGCGATTGCGGCGGAGAATCCATCTACATAAGGAAAGAGTATATATATATAGTAAGCACGAGTGATTTAGGATCGAATAATATATACATTAAAATGATCATAAATAGTATCATGGTATTGAGAAGCATGATTCAAAATTTCATACGTTATTTAAATAAGAAACGAACGTGTTACAATAAGGTAATATTTTAATGAATTCATGTAACAAACATTATAATATCAATCATAAATAACAAGTAAGGATTTAAGGTTACCCGGTGGATATCGAATAGCGATGGCGATACTGTGTTTTTTTTTTGACCCAACAAAATGTAGACTTTTGAACTTTTGGTTATAGACTAAGTTTTGAAAACGACCTTAGTTCCCTATAACCTAGGCTCTGGTACCAATCTGTGAGACCCCCAAAATGCGGAATATATTCGGGTCATGGGTCATGGGGGTACCACGTCATCATACAAGACTCTAGGATTACAAGTCACAACAAAACATGAAAGTCATACATTACGGTGCTTGACAAAATATCAGAGTTATACGCGGGCCCACAATTTAAAGTACCATACATGACATAAGTTTAAACACGACAAAGTTTTTAAGTCACATGACTTGACCAACAAGCACCATTTTTAAAACAACACAAAGACGCCCATCCACTTGATATCCATCGAGCTTCCAACCTTCAAAGTTAAGCATTATTACCTGAGATTAAACATGAGAAAACGTCAACAAAAGTTGAGTGAATAACATAGGTTTAAATAAATATCATAGGAACAGGAACACAAGTATTTAACAATTTCATGGGGGGGGAAATCAAGTATTATTGCACTAAGTACATGACACTGAAACCTTAACTCATGAGCCCCTAATGTAAGGTATTCTGCAACTACCTCAAGTATCTCAAATGTAAATGCGTCACAGGCTATACAAACCATAATCATGACAGACGGGGATAGCATCCCATGGATTCCACCCATAACATTCGCGCTCACTAACGAGAATTTAACCATTCATATTTCCTTCCGGGCAAACAACTACAGAAAGTGACTTAGGCATAATAAATTTCAGGTAGCACACAGTTTGATAAAAATCAATGCTTGTGTTACCAATCATGTAATTCACACCCCGCA
Organism: Tanacetum coccineum; assembly: GCA_026074375.1. Classification (NCBI taxonomy): domain Eukaryota; kingdom Viridiplantae; phylum Streptophyta; class Magnoliopsida; order Asterales; family Asteraceae; genus Tanacetum; species Tanacetum coccineum. Next base: position 11,311 of record BQNB010060797.1, read on the forward strand.
ATTTAAACTAGTATCCATGGAAAAGGGGGCTATGTACTCTACCCGTTAGCAAAGAGAATGAAAATGATCAAAAGAAAATCAAGAAGAAGCTAGCTCGCAGCACCACTCTCAATGACCTAAAATATGAAAAACATGTGTGGTCACTACTACGACGCCAACAGAAATACTTAATTCATAATGAAAATATATATGTATTATCATGATAAATATGCTGGAGTTTACAACTCTATGTTTATGTCAAAATGAAACTCAACGTGAAAAGGAAAATAAAAATAAAATATTTATTTTCCATACATACTCCAGAAATCTTGCAAAAAAAATTTGCTTTTTTATAAAAGTTACGAATCATGGATGTGCAAAGGCTTGCAAGATCGGCGGGCAGCAAAACTAAACCAACACTTAATTTTATCACTTAGACCCCTACCTTACTGTATTACAAGGGTAATATGACCCAACCCATGATTAATGATCATTACCCAACTTACGACTTCTATTTTAACACTCCTTTATCACACCAAAAAGTTATGAATAAAACAAAATTCTGGAATATCCATGGCCTTGAATCGAGTCATAACTCAAAATGTACAAAGGCTACAGGTGGGAGGCTTTTACCATTTGAAAGCTCTACTCTCTACCTATCCAAAAAGTCCAGCCACACCTTTTAAACTTTTACCAATCAACGGGAAATGAAATTTTAGTAACCGACTACGAATTTGGACTTACAAAAATTAAGACTCCAACAAACCACAATCAATGTATATGCAAAATTGAGAAGAATCCAATCAAGAAAGGGGTCAAAAAGAGTACCAAATCAAGGAGATAATTAGGAACCAAGATTAAAACCCAAAACCCCTATGGGTTGAGTTCTTGACCGCGGCTAGAGGTCCCAAAACACCCAACAATATAATTTTTTTTTAAAATCCAAACCTCACACTTTCAATCACCTCCTAGCTTATGATTAACCCCATTAAAGCTTCTTAAACCTTCAAAAATCTTCAAAAATCCTTAAAATTTAAAAGTCTTGCATGTTGTGATTGGTTTATATCATTGGAATGAGGGTGATGCAAGGATTAAGATGGTGTAATTTGTTTATTGATTTGTGAAAGAAAATTAAAGAAAATGGGTGTGTTAGTGATGAGGGTGGCGTGGGATTGAGAGGGAGAAGAGGCAGGGATTGTATTTTTTTTTGTTTGAAACTGTGTGAGTAAAACTATGGGTTAAATGGTTAAGTAAGAAAAAGATTGTGGGTAAATTTTAGTTGTAAAAAAAAATGAATGAATGTTGTTGTTGGTCATATGGAGCCGGCCCAAAGAGAAAGGAAAAAGAAACATGGAAATTTTTATAAAACTTGAATTTACATAAAGCTTTCATAATTTAATTTAGCTCCTAGCCCGACACTTTTGGTAAAAACGTAAATTAAGTCAAAAATGACGAAACTCACGGAAACATGGAAAATCATGAAAAATGAAATAAAATCTCATTCGGGATAATTTTGTGGACACGTGGCTTCCTTGATCAATAGAAATGAATAATTGAAATCGAGACGGTGAAAAATGACAATATTCACTGTCATGGCAAGTAAAAATAATATAAAACTATTATTTTATAAAACGAGCAATAAATCTGAATAAAATATTACCTTCAGAAAATACGAGTTCTCACAGACACCTTTAGCTGGCGAGATCTTATTTTTCTTGGTATTGCTCCTAGGATGTGATCTGCTAGCATTGGTGCAACAGTTTACTCCTGTAGAAGGAGGCACAAGGACATTAGTTTGCTGAGTGTTCAGTTACCCTACATGTATGTGTGTGTTACTATTTGACATGTGACATTGTTCTTCAAAAGTAACTTGCTTTTTGCTAATTAAATGGGTAGGAGCATACTTTTTATCTTGTTTGTTAAAGTCTTTCGGACAAGTGCCAATTGCATATTCTAAGAGTTCCTGAGAGTGTTTAGTGTAACGACAAGCAAAGACTATTGACCTATCTAAGGGTCGTTCAACCTTAACTTCCTCCATTATTTGGCGAAGGGTTTCTACACTTTCCTTAAGATGCTTGAGATAATCTAGATGAACTTCCCTATTGTTCCTATTGCGAGGGGGAATCGGTTCAACATCTATAGCATACTTGCCTGGTGCAAGAACTGTTGGTTTTACATGATCCTTAGTGACACTTTTCATTTTAGTCTCCATTTGGGCTTTCAGATTCTCATTTTTAGATGTCAAGGCAATTGACTGTTCTAGATGCTTAGCTCGAGTGATCTTAATAGAATCATACAATTCTTTGTAATGCTGTTTAATTTTTGCATTTTCTGCCCTAAAAAGCTTATTTTGTTCTTGAAGAACAGTGACTTTTTAGTTAACTGAGTGATCTAAAAATCTAAGGCCCTGAAGTCAAGTGTACGGTCAGCTTCACTACGGGTCTCTTGCAAGTGAGAGATTTGCTTTTTCAATTTATTAATGACGTTGTCCTTTCCTTAAAGAGACGCTTTCATTTTTCCAATTACAAAGGCTGAATCAAAATCAGGAGTATCTCTAGCGGGTGTTGATGGATTATTTCCAAAACTTTCTTTAAGGTTTTGATACTTTAACTGCAGGTTTAAGTGATTTACCTCAAGTTTGGAAAACCGTTTAACTAACTCATTATGATTATCATTTTGAATCTTTTCACGTAAATTAGAAAGCTCAGCTTCAAGTTCCAGACAACGTGCCTCAACAATAGTGTGAGCATCATGCATTTTAGTAAATCTAGAAACACTAAGCTCAGAATTCGTTACAACATAAAACACTTCTTTGGACAAGCAATCGGCAATTAAATTATCATGTGCAATAAGAAGGTTTTTTCGTTCAATCTCATCATGTTTCCTGTCAACAGCATTTTGGTCAACCTCAGCTTCTAATTCTTTAAAAACATCTTCCATTTCCTTAATTTCTTTAATTAAAGCCTTTTGAATGCCCTCAAAATGTTCTTTAAGTGTTTTGAATAATGGAATGACCTCCTTGAGATAACATTCCTTTGTTTGTTCAAAACCCCTTTCCCCTTCAGTGAGCCCAGTTGGTGTAATTCTCCTTTTACAAGTTTTTTCAAATTTCGAAAAGAGTTGTATGAGTGTAAAAATATTAATTTTCACTTGACTCTTTGTTAGAAGCACCCTAGGGACAAGCGTTTCAGGTGTATTTGGCCGGTACACCGTCAACGCTTTGATAGGTCTTGAGGCTGTGGTCTGCTTTTTGAGAGCTTCTGCTTTCATCTTGATGAGATCTTGAGACCAAAATATTTGCTCGGGGGTCAATTGATTCTGTGGTGTGAAGGTCGCTAAATAATTCTCTTTTGAGTAATCAAGTGGTGCAATCTTAACCTTATTAATCACACACTCAGGGTCTTTCATTTTGTCATTTATTTTCCTCGTAGTGATTTCAGCTATCTCTAGGGTATCCTCTGTGTTGTGCACTATAGCCGGAACATGATTGTTTTTGATAATTTCATATATCGGTTTGAGTTTGGCTTATTCCCATAAGATCAAAATAAGCTTCTAAAGGACAAATAAGCTAAAACTAACCTAAGCTATCCCTAAATAAATAAGCAAGTTAACACAGAAATTAAGCTAAATTAAGATAAAGATTAAATGCATTTAAAAGAAAGATAACAGTTTTGATGCTTTTAACAAAGACACAAGCCAAAGGCTTTTGCAGCCTTCTAATAGGCTCACTAAATGAGCTATTATATACAAAAAACTTAAAATACGATGTATATTACAACCAAACTACTTATGCTCAAAAATTCAAAGTCTAAAACAAACTTTAACTAATCTAAAAATAAAATTGAACTTTGATAAAAACTAATGAAATAGTGCTAAAAACGTTTTGACCAGATAATAAACTTAAAATGGAGTGTATTTTGACCTTGAAAAACATACTTTTAAAACTTAAATACTAAAAAATCCAAAACTTATGCATTCTTAATATCTTAAAAATCTTACAGAATGAACATTTTCTTATGAAACTTGCCAAACATAAACTAAAACTTGATTTTAACTTGCTTAAATCTAATCTGAAACTGATTTAAGATGAATTAAAAGTAGTTTTAAGAAACAAGAGTGGTCAAAACAGTACTAACCATAAGGTTAGTACTGTCTAGCCAAACACCCCTTTAACTTTTTAGAACCAAATTTAGACCTTAAAAACAGAAATCTAAAGCACAAAAGACTAAGACTAGATAATCAATATACTAACTAAGCATTATTAAACAATTTTAAACTAGAAATAAGCACATCAAATAAGCAAAACTGCATAAGCAGTTTCAAAGCATATAATGGACAGTTTTAAGTAATTTATGACAAATGGACATTAAGCACTAAACAAAGCATGAAAAGTAATTAAATAAGCATATAAAAGACTGAATAAACATTCAACAACTAGAATAAGTATAAATAAGCTCAGTATAAGCAGAATATAAGCAGAACAGTTATCCAACAGTAAATAAGCTAGGCTTTAGAGTAGAACAACGTACAAGTGGTCCAATGTTTTTGGTGAAGGCTTAACACCACAAACACTTTCCAAATCTCACTAAAGTTCCAAAGAAGCCATAAAACCAAATGGCATCTTTTATTCCCATGCTCCATTAATTCTGAACATATATTTTGATAAATGAAAACAAATTAGCTTTAAAAAAACGTTTAGAAAAACCTTTAATGAGTTAATAACAGGTTGCAAAAGCTTAAATAGAGTTAAACTAAGGACACTTGTGAATAAACAATACAGATTAAATGGCATAAAACTTGAAATTGATTAAAACAAGAGGGAAATTGAATATTTCATTAACTTATAAGGATTACAGTGCTTGAAAATTAAATTAAATAAAACATAAAACTTAAAAATGACAGGAATAAAAGCTGGTAATAATAAGACTACTCTACTCTTAAAACTACTCCTAAACTAGATGCCTTTACAAAGAGAGTACTAGTCCTATTTATAGAAAACATAAGTCTTGAGTTGTGCTTGTTGTGTTTTTGTTGTGAGAGCTTCCAAAGTCTTTAATCTATCCCTTGAAATCATCTTGGAGCCCAAGGTCGTCAATCTCAACCCTTGATTTTGTCATATCTAATAAATTCGTGTAGGATTGCCAACATGGTTTGTTTTCTAGCTGGTGTGGGGTTTGACAGGGAAAGTGATGGGTTTAATTGTTGTTTGTCATGGTGCAGGGGGGAGGCAATTTTTGGGGAAAATAAACGGTAACTGGCGGGTTTAAGGTTTTTGGTTTGAAAGTTGGCAAGTATGGCCCTTGAAGTTATATAGGGTGTTCACATGGTTAGTCCTTGAGGACTATATTTTAGTGTGAAAAGGATGTGGGACCAAAGGTGGTTAGTTAGGTTAACGGATATAGTTATGTCGTGGGTTGGGTTGGATGGTTGTTTGGCCCATTGGGATTGGATCAGGTTTATTATTCAGGGGCCAAAGGGGTGTTGGGTTGGGTCCGGTTGGTTTATTAAACTTAAGGTTTTATAGATAAAGGATTAATGGGCTGACCGTCCCCATAGGCCCATTATTTAGGTTGCGGGTGGTCTCCATTAAGATTTCCCACTCGGCTTCGTCTTTCGGCTTTGAATTGTTGACTTTGACTATTGACATTTTGCCTTTGACTTTTTTACTGGTTGACTTGACTTTGACTTTTTCACGCTCTTTTCCATTCTCGTGCTCGGTTTTGTCCATTTTTGCTTGATTTTTATCCTTTAGTGATATCCGGTATCTTGCTTAATCATATATATAAATACACACAAAATACATATGTATTTTTTGGTTTTTTTTTGGTCATTTTAGGCTCGTTTTTATAGGTAAAAGGTATGTGTAATTAAGCACATACCAAAATCCCCCATACTAAGATATTGTTGTGTCCTCATGCAATGCTATAAGTAAACACTTAAGAAAACCAAGAATCTCAATCCCCTTCGACTAATTACCTCGAAAAGTAGCTAAGTGTTCATCAAGGGGAATTAAAGAATTAATAGCTTTGAAAAGCCCCGTTTTGACCATTTTACACTTATTCCCACACATATTTTTGTATTTTTCCTTTTTCTCATTTTTTTATACTTTTCTAACATGTTTGACTTTCGTTATTAACCATTAGGGTCATAGAACAAGACGCATTTTAATCCTAAAATGCCCAAAATGATAAATTCATCATCCCCGACTTTTCACTTGTCCCAAACCAAGATTAAAAACGAAATCACCGTTAAATATAAGTTAAGATGCTAACACTACTCATATTTATAACATTGTGAACTTTTCACTCCCGACAATTATTATATATTAGGTGAATGGTCATTTCGAATTTCAACTATGGATTAACTTTTTGCTAAAATATTTCTATGATCACGTTCACCTGAGAATATTGAGTGGAAGGCGAGTTCATTCCTCTTGTAGCAAACTTTGTCTCGGCACATCCCAACCTTGACGGCTAAAGTGTCCCAGGCTTGTGACTCCCACAGAGGTCTAGTATCGGGACTCACGGTCCTGTCGGTTTAAAAACTCTTAGGTTTCCACGTTATATACTATAAAATCACAACTTTTTTAAAACGATTTTGTCTTAGTGCATATAGAATATTTAAATTTAAGAAAAAGAGATTTTCCCTATATTTATTAATTTACGTTTACTACACTTAATATAATTACACATCCATTAAAATATATGAATCCTCGACCATTTTATAAGGCTGCTGCAAACATCGGTTTGAGCCGGCAAGTATGCACAAACTTTTATCAGTTTGTCTAAGTTAATTACTATGTGCCTTATTCTAGAAGACTGTTGTAACATCGGTTGTGAGCCGCAAGATGCAGTATACTTTTATTAGAACACAGTTTATTTTTATTATTTTACCTCATTTTTCATTATTTTTTTTAAATTTATACCCACGATATAGAGAAAATTTCTTTTTAGAAAAATTTAAGTATAAATTGAACTAATTTTATTGATATCGACGTATACTTTAAAAATTGTTGGATTTAAAGTTTAATTTTCAAAAAAATAGCACGTATTATTAGTCTGGTTAGAAGCTCTTTGGAGAGAGAAAAGCCACAAACTACACTTATGAGCTCTTAAGATTTTCAATTAATCCTTGTTTAGCATCTAACTCATACTTAACTCTATCATTTTCTGTTCGTCGCAATGATCTGCGAATGCTTGGTCTAAAGGTTAAAGAACAAGCTAGAGCTCAACACGCTTGATCGAGTCAAAATTTATTCTTATTGTACCCAGCAGGAAAGTCAAAATTGTGACAAAACATTTATTTTATTTTTGAAAATTTTTAAATTTTTTCATTTTTTTGGTATTTTGGTGGTAAAATGGAGATTAAGTGAATGAAAACAACGGCTTTGAGGACAATCAAATCGATAGATCCTCCCCCCCTCCCATTACTAGGGAGTTGAACATTGTCCTTCTAATGTTTTAAGACGGGTCTCTACGTAATTCCCTAAATGGCGTCATTTATTAAGTATGCTTAAAGATAAACGTTAGTCGATAAGATTTGGATATTGGAATCCCATAATGAAGCTGAGGATGTGAAGCTCGAGTGATCGAAGGACAAAACCACGAGCACGATAGGCTTCAAAATTTAGGGCAATCCAGGACATACAACACAAAACACAAAATACGGAACATAGAAGAGGCGAGCCTCTCACCAAACAACTTATTCATTACTACTATTATTATATTAGGATAAGCATGGGTTGCCACCCACGAAGCGCTTATTTTTGTTAACCGAGTCTTGAGCCTGAATCAATCCCCCATACTAGAGTTGGTCAAGGGGGATAAAAATGGAGAAATGGAACATCCAAGATAGGAATGTTCTTCATGAATCTACATTGCTTTTTTGTGAAAAAAGCTTGGAAGATTTTAAAGCCCCGATTGTTGATGAAGAGGAAGAGATTTATCCTTTAAAGCTTAAGAACACCGTGATTGAAAATTTGTCCTTTATTTTTTTTGGATGAAATTGGGAATAAAGTATCATTCAACGGAGGAATGGAGTAGCAAGAAATCTCATGATTTGACTTCAATGCATTATCCCTTGGATCGTAAAATCATTGCTTTCTATCGCAGAAGGGGGGGAAGAAACATCAAGATCAAATCCGAGATCATTATGAGAAAGAATGAAGTCGAAATCCATATGAAGGGTGGGATGGGTGGGCAAAATGTTAGGCACATCAACGGGGATGTCTTCCACCACATCCATGGTTGAATCTTCACCGAATCAAGTTTAATCACATGTAATGATTCGACTCGGGAAGGGCGATTGTTAGAATTAATCATCACCTTATGGAGTATGTAATCATCACTTTTAATACCCGGTGGTATTGAGTCATCCGGACCGGGAAATATATCGATCTCTTCCCTAAGAGAGTCACTATCCTTAACAGGGATAGGAAATGTAGGAAGAGACTCGATGATCATATTAGAATTAGCTTGAAAAGATTCTGGTAGCCGGGGAGATGATTTATTCGTATAGCAACCTCTCCATCATACTAATATACTCCTCGTGCTCTCTAACATTTCTTGGAGGAATTGTTATGAGTTTCACCGAAAAACTACATAGAGGAGAGATCAATCTTGGGATGAAGCCATTTCAAGTATCACGATGAGTAATGGATTCAAGATACTATACAGACTCGGGTATAAATACGATCATTTTTTAGGAGTAGAAAACGATGGTCTTCATTATGAATCAGATTAAACTCACTAGAAATGATTTCCTTGTCAAGATCAAAAAGAGGGTTCAAATAAGTTTTAAAACCTATTTCGTGAATAACCTCCTCATGACTTGACTCGTCATAAACCATAGAGGTTGGGAATCGTTCGTAAGAGAGGTTGGAAATACATTTAAAAATTTGTCGTTTGAGGATATCATCACAACTTCGGGCACATCACATCAAATTTCTAAAATTTTTTTTCCCCTTTGGTCTCACTTCGGGTTTTGGGACCCAAGCGTTCTCAACACTAGGACTTTATTACCTCGTTGATTCTGTTGTCTGAATAGTGTCATGATGTCAATCCTCTATTATGAGAGAGTCTAGGGCTACACCTTGGTTGGTATGAGGGTGTGATTGCAATAGTATATCCTCGTCAGCATTATCAATTATCAATGTTGCAGGAAGGCAAGACGATTCCAGTTTGGAGTATTAATATATTTTGCCAACTCCTCGTTTATACTTTGCAAATCTTGAAGAAGTTTGTTGAGCAATTCTTGTACATCCTCGGGTTAAGCATGCTTAACTTCAAAAAATTTATCCCAAGCTTGTATTAAAACCTTCGGTGTTTCCCTAAAAGAAATACGATTAAATACTTCTCCCTCAACAAGTTGTGTATCGATTTTCATTAGGTTTGATCGGGCTTGCAAAGCTTCATCTCATTTCTTAAGGAGTTTGATGAATGAACGGGAAATTGTTGGGGGGTTGAAATTGGTCAAAAACGGAAGAAATTGGAATGGTGAAAATTTTGATTCATCGGTTGACATTCAAAAGTCGTATGAAGACCCCGCAATTTTCACAACAAAGAATTAGTTGTTGAAAACTTGGTAAAGTTTGTGGGAACTCATCATAGTTTTGATTGTAGCATGGTTCCGGATTAGAAATAATCGGAACTTGCGGTGTACAATAGTGACCATAACGAGCATCGTTCCCGCAAAATTCACACAAGATTGGTTGATAGTGTGTGGGATGGTAAGAGAAACTTGGAGATTCGTTAAAAGAGTACGAAGTTGAAAAATCGATTGGATTTCCATCCATAGTACAATTTGGACAAATTCCAAAAACCAATAAAATGACAACCGCACCGTTGCCCACGTACATGAATAGACAATAAGAGTTATCTGTTCGGTTGTCCACACCCCACCACACTCATATTGGAAATAAGGCTCCATGAGACATATGGTTTAGAGGGTTTGAAGAAAATGAGAATTAAATGATATAGAGGGCAACGAAGAATATTTTTGAAAATTTTATATTTTTAAAATAAGAAAATAATATTTTTGGTAACCGGAAGTTAAAAGTCCACGGTAGCTCTCTAGAAAACGCACAAAGAAGCGGAGGAGCGGGTAAGCGCGAAGCTTTTAAAAACCTTCTCCTTTCGGGTCGAAGTTCGTTGGATCAACCCTCCTTAAACCTCTCTTATAGTTTGTAATCTAAAGGTGAGCCGATTTCACAATTAACATTACGGTTTCTTTTTTTGTTTTTTTGGTACTTTCAATACTTTAGGAAAAGTATTATTGGTATTTTTAATTACTTGATATTCACAAAATGAAGAAAATATTCACAATTTGAAAACGATAACTTCACGAGGAAGGGTCTTCAAGGCACAACAAACTTGAACTCGATAATCGTACACACCTCCCCGGCAACGGCGCCAAAAATTGACTTATTCGAAACTACACCTTTAAATATATATATAAATAGATAATATAATAAATATATATAATAAGGGTAGTCTCAAAATTATCTATGATAGTGTGAGTAAGTATTCAGTGAGGGCCCTTTTTTAGAGTTTTTTACTTTTATCCAAAGCAAAACCCTAAAAACCTTCCCGGGTCATTTCCCGTCGAGGCGTGAATTTGAGAATCGAGAATCGGTTTGAGGGACAATGCTTGAATAATCACAAGTTGGATTGGGTTTATATTTCTATAAATAAAATGCAAAAACAAGTAAAGGAAAACCTAAAACGAAAGCAATTCAAGCTAAAACACTAAAAACGATAACGGGATTCAAATCATGTTCTTTAAAAAACTAAATTCTACAAATTTAACCCTATGAAAACAAAATTAATTTATAACAATCCTAAATGATAAATGAAAATTTTAAAAAAAAGAATTATATTTTTTTTACTTTTAAATTTTTTATTATGAATTAAAAACGGATTTAATCTAAAAAAATTAATAAAAAAATACTAAACGAATTTGGAAAAATCTAAAAATTTGCAGGAAAATACTTTGGACAATGCTAAACCTAGGAAAAATAAGCTGGGTCAAACAGCTTATCTAAATAAGCTGGAAATAAGCCGAAAAGGGCTTATAAGCTAAAGGGCTAAAAAATGGTTAATTGAATAATGCGTGCAACTTCAAACAAAAAAGACCCAAGGGCAGAGTGGTTGAGTGTGTGTGTGTTGAGGCTTTAGAGAGGTTGTGGAGGTCACGGGTTCGAGCCCTGCTCACCCATGAACTTCTAAATTTCACCAAGTCTTTTTTTTGCAAAAACTTTTACAACAAACTTTTAATAAGATAAAAATAGCATTTTTTATTAACCTGTAACCCTATTTTTGATAAAAGCAATTAAATAGCCAAAAAAAATGAGCAAAAAAGATGACAAAACTTATGATTTGCTTTTAATACACTAAGGACACTAATGCTTTGAGATTGGCTTATTCCAATAAGACTCAATATGCTTCCTAAAGGACAAATAAGCTAAAACTAACCTTATAAGCTATCCTAAATAAGCAAGTTAACACAGAAATAAGCTAAAATAAGAAAAAGAGAATATGCCTTAAAAGAAGATAAGCAGAGAAGTTTTGAGCTTTTACACAAAGACTCAAGCCAAAGGCTTTTGTCAGCCCTCTAATGGCTCACCAACATGAGCTTATTTATACTACAAAAACTTATAACAGATTTATTTTACCTACTCCCAAACTACCTTTGCTCAAAAATTCAAGTTCTAAAACACTTTAACTAATCTAAAAAATGAAATTAAACTTTGATATAAAAAACTGACCATACTTTGAACTAAGAAAAAGTTTTAAACCATTATTTAGAAACTAAATGAATAGTGCCTAACAATATTTTGTCCAGATAATAGATTAACAATTGAATGTATTTTGAATTGAAAAACATACTTTTAACACCTCTAAAACTAAAAATCAAACTTATGCATTTTAAAACTTAAAAATCTCCACAGACTTGAACATTTTCTTATGAAAACTTGCAAACTAACTAAAACTTGATTTTAACTTGCTTAAATCTAATCTAAAACTGATTTAAGATGAATTAAAAATAGTTTTAAGAAACAAGAGTGGTCAAAACAGTATTAACCATAAGGTTAGTACTGCCTAGCCAAACACCCCTTTAACTTTTTAGAACCAAATTTAGACTTTAAAAACTGAAATCTAAAGCACAAAACACTAAGACCAAATAATCAATATACTAAGTAAGCATGATTAAGCAATTTTAAACTAGAGATAAGCACATCAAATAAGCAAAACTGCATAAGTAGTTTCAAAGCATATAATGGACGGTTTTAAGTAATCTATGACAAATGGACATTAAGCACTAAACAAAGCATGAAAAGTAATCAAATAAGCATATAAAAGACTGAGTAAACATTCAACAACTAGAATAAGCACAAATAAGCTCAGTATAAGCAGAACAGTTATCCAACAGTAATTAAGCTAGACTTTGGAGTAGAAGAACTTACAAGTGGTCCAATGTTTTTGGTGAAGGCTTAACACCACAAACACTTTCCAAATCACCCTAAAGCTTCTCAAGTAGCATTAAACCATTGCCATTTTTTATTCACCATGCTCCATTAATTCTTGAACACATATTTTGATAAATAAAACAGTAGCTTTTAAAAACTTTTGGAAAACCTTTAAATGAGTTAAAAACAGGTTGCAAAAGCTTAAAAGAGCTAAACAAAGACACTTGTGAATAACAATAAGCTTGAATGGCATAAAACTTAAAATTGCTTAAAACATGAAAACTTGAAATTTTATTAACTTAAAAGGATTACAGTGCTTGAAAATTAAATTAAATAAAACATAAACTTAAAAATGACAGTAAAATAAGCTGGTAACATAAGACTACTCTACTCTTAAAACTACTCCTAAACTAGATGCCTTTACAAAGAGAGTCCTAGTCCTATTTATAGAAAACATAAGTCTTGAGCTGTGCTTGTTGTGTTTTTGTTGTGAGAGCTTCCAAAGTCTTCAATCTAGCCCTTGAAAGCATCTTAGAGCCCAAGGTCTTCAATCTCAACCCTTGATTTTGTCATATCTAATCAATTCGTGTAGGATTGCCAATGTGGTTTGTTTTCTAGCTGGTGTGGGGTTTGATAGGGAAAGTTATGGGTTTAATTGCTTTTTGTCATGGTGCAAGGGAAGGCAATTTTTGGGGAAGATAAACAGTAACTGGCGGGTTTAAGGTTTTTGGTTTAAAAGTTGGAAAGTATGGCCCTTGAAGTTATATAGGGTGTTTACAAGGTTAGTCCTTGAGGACTAATAATGTTAGTGTGAAAGGGATGGTAGGGACCAAAGGTGTTAGTTAGGTTAACAGGATTATAGTTAAGTGTGGGTTGGGTTGGATGGTTGGTTTGGGCCCAAAGGGATTGGATCCGGTTTATTATTCATGGGCCAAAGGGTGTTGGGTTAGGTCTGGTTAGGTTTTTTAAACTTAAAAGTTTTATAGATAAAGGCTTAATTTAATTTGGGTGCAGGTTGGTCCATGAAGATTTCTTCGGCTTCGTCTTTGTCTTTGACTTGTTGACTTTGACTGTTGACTTTTTGCCTTTGACTTTTTAATTGGTTGACTTGACTTTGACTTTTCCATGCTCTTTTCATTCTCGTGCTCGGTTTTGTCCGTTTTGGCTTGATTTTTGTCTTTTAGTGAATATCCGTTACCTGCACAATCATAAATCATAAAACACACAAATACAATGTATTTTTGGTATATTTTGGTCATTTTAGGCACGTTTTTATAGGCAAAAGGTATGTGTAATTAAACACATACCAAGCCCGGTTGGTGTAATTCTCTTTTTACAGGTTTTATCAAATTCTAAAAAAAGTTGTATAAGTGTAAAAATATTAATTTTCACTTGACTTTTTGTGGACAGCTCCCTGGGGACAAGCGTTGCAGATGTATTTGGAGGATACACCGTCAATGCTTTGATTGGTCTTGAGGTTGTGGTCTGCTTTTTGAGAGCTTCTGCTTTCATCTTGATGAGATCTTGAGACCAAAATATATGCTCAGGGGTCAATTACTTTTGTGGTATAAAGGTCGCTAAGTAATTCTCTTTCGAGTAATCAGGTGGGGCGATCTTAACCTTATGTGTCACACATTTTGGGTTCTTTTCTTTTTTGACATTCTATTTTCTTCTAGTGATTTCAGCTGTCTCTAGTGTATCCTCTGTGTTACGCACTATGGTCGAGACATGATTGGTTTTGATAATTTCATGACCATTATATAAAATAGGCTGAACTTGCTTTGCACCGGTGAGGCATAAGGGGTTCTTGTAACTAATAGCTACCTTATTCAGTTCATCATAATAGGGCTTTGATTTACACAACATGTGAACTGTTTAAAAAGACTGGTCTTGTTTATATAATTTATCCTCGACCTTTTCTTTTAAAGCTTTCATGCTTTAAAAATTCTTCAATTGTTTTGTTTTCTTTCTGTTTAATAATCCTTTTTCAAAGGACCATAACTTCTTCTACCATTGACTTGTATAGTTATATATGGTAGAGTAAGTTGCAATTTTCAGAAAGAAAGTTTCTTTTTCAAATTTCTTCTTCATTTAATATTGCGGTCACAGCGATAACTATTTTTAATTGTTCATCAATCTTTTGTTCATCTTCGTTAATTCAAACCAGGCCCCATTTTCATATAGTTCTAACTTTGTTCCTATATGTTGAAAGTTTAGCAGTAGTAAATTATCAATACTGTATTCCGGTTTTGGTTTTGAGACAGATTAGGCATGAGGATCATATATACACCCACCCCCTTAAATATCCACTCATGTAATGTACCGCACATTTGGATAGTGAGTAGAGATACGATACATTGCATTTGTACAAAATATCTAAAAGACCTGCATTATCCTTTACATACAGTTATCATACAGGACACATCAAGCATTCTCTATTACTCGTATAATTGGCATGTGAGTCAACAACCGTTAGTTTGGTTGGTACACATCAGCTTATGGCATCTTGTGTTGTTCATGATGTTCATATAGATATAGATAGTCACCCTGATAGTGGCATGGTCGTATACCTCAGATTGAATGTCTGAACATATGGACGGATTCGTATAGGTTTCATAATAAATAGGATCTGCAGATGATAGATTAGCTTATGAACATAGTTTGTGCAGTGGGATTCCTCATCAACATCAGAATCAAAAGCATCAAAGTCATTAACTTGAAACACATTATCCACATTAAGTGCTAAGTCTTGAACTGGTTGCTCATCCACATCTTCATCAACAGCATTGTCTTGTCCACCTATAATAAATAGCAACTGCTCTTCATCCAATGCCACCTCATTCTCTTGAACTTACATCAACAACATCTTGTCTTTAAAGTATTCGAAGTTCTGTAGACGCTTGCGTTGAGTACAGTTCCTTGCTATGTAGCCTATATTGTTGCAGTTGTAGCACTTAATCTGCCTTGCTAGACCTGGATTAGCATTCCCATCTTTGTTATGTGCTCCCACATAACCAGCTGCACCTCCACCCTGTGCATTGTTCCCCTGACCTCTATTCTATCGACCCTGAATATTCTAAACCACAACCCTGCCGTCTTGAATTGTAGCTTGGTTCCTTGTATTTGATGAAGTTCTGAGTTGATTGTTTATTTAAGGTAGGTATGTTTTGTATGATTGGGTGAGTAGGGCAAGTGTGTTGGTTAAATTCTCAATTAAGTTATCCGTTAGAGAGAGTCTCGAATCAAGTTGAGTGTCATCAGCAAAGTGTGGTGGAACATATGTAGATGGTGGAGTTGTAGATGATTGTGAATAGTACTGCTGGTGTAAGACATTAGACGTCAAAGCAAGAGGATTTTAACACCCCCAAAGTTCACGCAGCGGAATATACAATAATTGGGTGTTAAGTCATAGCACAATTACACAAGGATATAGAAACGACTCGAAAAGAGGCGTTTAAAAACATTGTTCCATTCAAAGAAGTTTCAGAGTAAACAACATACGTCCCACAGGATCGTTACCAAATTCATACATAGTTTTCCAAAAACATGTGATAATTGGTTTTATATAAATGGATCAAATAAAAAACAAATTTTAGGCAGACTCCTAGTGCATAAGCATCCTTAAACCTTGGTTTACTGAGCTAATACAGCTTAAAAAGTCAACAATAATGTTGAGTTACTTCCCAAGTGAATTCATAGGTTTGTAAGAGTTGAAGAGAACACATGTTTTTTGTTCATCGTGTGACTAGTTGTACGACAAAGCCATTATTCAAGTTTCTATTGCAATAAGCTCCTGACACCGAGCCTTGACGTTACACATATCTTGTATGTAAATCACGTTGCTCTTAACTAGGTTTATTGCCTTATACCGAAATTCTAAATACAAAAATTGTTCGTGACTGGGTGCTCGAAAGGGATTTGATTCAAAACCCCCGGACCAGGGCGTCAAACCTAATAGTTCTATTTACTTTGTACTAGCGCTTACCCATTATTAGGCAATTAACAGTTCATGATGTCGTGAGGTCTTTTGGCATAGCTTCTCAGGCAATTTATATCATATCGGGGTCCAGCATACCATAAAGTTCTTGAGATTCCTTAGTTTATATACATGCATGTATCTCCCTCGCGGGGTTATAAAATATAGTTTTGAAAGTTTAAAGGGAGGCTATGGAACCCACCGAGATATCAAAGAGATCAGAAGTTATAAGTCTTGAACAAGTTAAAATCCCTTACGCGACCACCTAAAATACGTGACGCGTCTTAAGTATAAATTATATGTAAAAATAATACGTAAGAAAAGTTTTGACGAATATAGGATATGTTCCAAAGATATGCGCAACATGGCTTCTTGACTTAACTAAAGTATTTTGACTCCCAAATTGACATATGACCTGTTCTTTTAGTAAATAAACTTCTACCAAATGTTCGCGTCTAATTCCATTTTTAGGTTGAGTATCTACACTTGCCATTTTTA
Organism: Tanacetum coccineum; assembly: GCA_026074375.1. NCBI lineage: Eukaryota > Viridiplantae > Streptophyta > Magnoliopsida > Asterales > Asteraceae > Tanacetum > Tanacetum coccineum. The sequence goes on from BQNB010060797.1 coordinate 28,230, forward strand.
GTCAAGTCGTAAAAAGTCGCATTTCTCGGAATTAGCTCATGATTAGGGACCTGTATTACAATATATTAATTGGTATAAACTCATAGGTTTCACACCTGTAACCCTTGAAGTTCTAGTTTTCAAAACATTATGCCCAATCATCATTTCATTTACCAATCCATGGGAAATAGATTTTTATAACCCTATTTCAAAACAGAAAGTTGACTGATTTTCTACTTTTGTCATTTTAATCATAACTATTTAATCTAGGATGCAATGGATGTGGGCCCAAGTGCTATGCTTTCTATGATGTCTAGTGATTGAACCCATGCCTTTTTAAAACCCACACATTTGACTCATTAAACCTGGTTTTTAATACGTTTTCTAAACCAGGTCCAGAAATGACCCATTTTAGTTTTTTTGACCATATTCACTCAATAATAATAAGTTGGTTGACCATCCAATATCACATACATGCCAAATGACATATATCTATCCACCCATTAAACTTTTGTTAACAGACCCTAACCAAACAATTTGAGAAAACAAATCGTTATGCTACTGTTCCAAAACAGCCTCTATAAAATCCATACCAAACCTATTTCTAACTCATTTTTAAAACACAATCAACACTTATGCAAAGCCAAAAACACATAATCCTAAAACATATTCCCATACTCTTCAATGTATATTTTTTAACAAGTTATTAATATCAAAAAATTCTTATAAGAAAATTTAGAAAAGGTAGAAGATGGGGCTCACTATAATGATTCACCCAAAATTGTTATTTACAACTAATTTTCATAGCCACCAAGCTTTTCTAGGGACAGCATTACTTTATACATGCATGGATCCATCTTCATATTATTCTTCTAACTCAGCTCCAAAGCCTACAAATGATAGGTTTTATGGTATGAAAATGGAGCTTTGAATGTGAGGAATCAAATGGTGTAAATATAACAAGAGATTGTAGTAGGAATTTGTGTATGAAATGGTTGTTTGCTCTTGGTGTGGGACGGCAAGAACAAGGGAGGAAACAAGAGGTGTGTGTGTTTTGTAAGTAACTATGGGAGGAAGTGGTAATGAGACTTGGTTTTGTAAGACTTGTACATGCAAGGTTATTGTCTAAGCAAGACAAATGTCTTGCCTTTGTTTCTCCAAATGACACGCCACATATGAGGTGGTGGTGTCATGTGTAAGGTTTATAATTTTATAAACTTTGATGTTTAGGGTATAAATTTTAAGATAGGTAGGTAGTTTTGAGGCTAACGGGTATCAACGTAAAATAAAACGAGAGTTAAGACGAAACCACGAGGTAAAAACGAATATGATAAAAAATTTTCATTAAACAAAATCAACAACAAAAGGAATACTTTTCTGAAAAGTTTAATTTACGTACGGTTCAAGATGGATAATTGTTTTAAGCATAGCTCGTAATTAATTAAAACGACGATTTCAATAAAATGTCTAAATGTAAATAAAAGTAACTCAATAAAATTTATAAATAAATTATGAGATTAGAAATAGTAGTGACCTTAAATACGGGGGTTTACATTCTCCCCTCCTTACAGGGGAGCGGACGTCTCGGCGCTCGATTATGCCACGTCCTCGATTCTTTCTGGAATTAGATGCAGGATACCTCCTCATGAAAATCTTCTCTTTCCCATGTAAATTCTGGACCCTCTCCGTGTGAGTCCCAGCGAACCCTTAACAATAGAATTTTGCTCTGCTTAAACTGCCTTTACTTCACGGTCCATAATTTCACGGGCTTTTCGATGAAGTGCAATTTTATCATCGGTTAGATTTTCTTCAAGTGGATCACAAGTTCTCATCCGCAAGGCACTTCTTGAGATTTGAAACATGAAACGTATTATGAATACCATGAAGTTTTTCCGGTAACTCTAATCGATACGCCACAGGACCAATTCTTTCAATAATCTTGAACGGTCCCACATAACGTGGACTCAACTTTCCCCGTTTACCAAAGCGAATTACGCCCTTCCAAGGCGAAACTTTGAGCATAACCATATCACCCACATTAAACTCCATCGGCTTTCTTCTTACATCAGCATAACTCTTCTGACGGCTTCTGGCAGTTATCAACCGATTCTTGATTTGAACAATCATTTCTGTTGTCTCTCGGACCAATTCGGGGCCAGTGAGTTGGCTATCTCCAACCTCACTCCAGCAAACTGGCGATCTACACTTTCGCCCATATAAAGCTTCAAATGGCGCAGCCTTAATGCTCGCATGATAACTGTTATTGTAGGAGAATTCGACCAATGGTAAGTGTCGATCCCAACTACTACCAAAATCAATTACGCATGCTCGCAACATGTCCTCCAGCGTCTGAATAGTTCTCTCGCTTTGACCATCTGTCTCTGGGTGGTAAGCAGTGCTCATATCCAGTTGGGTTCCCATCGCTTCTTGCAGTGATTTCCAAAATCTTGATGTAAACAAGCTGTCTCTATCAGAGATAATTGACGTAGGCACGCCATGCTTACATACAATTTCCTTTAAGTATAATTGGGCGAGTTTTTCTATGCTGTCAGTCTTCTTCATCGGCAAGAAATGAGCAGATTTGGTTAATCGGTCAACAATAACCCAAATGGAGTCATAACCACTTGGCGTTCTTGGAAGTCCTGAGACGAAATCCATGGTTATTTTCTCCCACTTCCACTCTGGGATTTCAGGTTGTTGAAGTAGACCGGATGGATTTTGGTGCTCAGCCTTTACCTTGGCACATGTCAGACATTTACTAACATAGGTGGCGATCTCAGCTTTCATGTTCGGCCACCAATAGAGCTTCTTTAAGTCTTGATACATCTTGTCTGACCCCGGGTGAATGGAATATTTAGATTTGTGCGATTCATGCATGATCAAATCCCGTAATCCTCCAAACAACGGTAACCAAATTCGCCCTTCAAAGCATTGGATTCCATCAGAACGGGTCTCAAATATCGGCTTGATCAGCCTTCCAAGATTTTCAGCTTTCACGTTTTCCTCTTTCATTGCATCAGTCTGAGCATTGAGTATTCTCTCAGGTAAATTGGTGTGTACCGTCATTACCAAAGATCTAACCCTTATTGGTTCTCTGTCCTTTCGACTCAGGGCGTCGGCCACTACGTTGGCCTTACCAGGATGGTAACGGATTTCGCAATCATAGTCACTCAAAAGTTCAATCCATCGCCGCTGTCTCATGTTGAGTTCTTTTTGATCCAAAATGTACTGTAGACTCTTATGATCTGTGTACACAGTACACTTAGTACCATACAAATAATGTCTCCAGAGTCTAAGTGCAAACACTACAGCACCCAGTTCTAAATCATGGGTCGTGTAGTTTTCCTCATGTTTCTTTAGTTGTCGAGAGGCATATGCTATCACCTTTTCCCTCTGCATCAGAACAGCTCCATAACCTTTGTGCGACGCATCGCAGTATACAACGAAGTTTTCAGTTCCCTCAGGCAAGGCTAGGATAGGAGCGGAGCATAACTTCTGCTTCAAAGTTTGGAACGCCTCATCTTCTTCCGTACCCCATTCATACTTTTTGTTCTTCTGGGTCAATTTTGTTAGAGGCTTGGAAATTAACTAAAAACCCTCGATGAATCTTTAGTAATATCCGGCTAAACCCAAAAATTGTCTGACTTCTTTTGGTGTTGTCGGTGCAGACCAACTTCGGATAGCCTCAACCTTCGTAGGATCCACGTGAATACCTTTATTGTTGATCACGTGACCGAGAAATTATACCGACTCAAACCAAAAATCGCACTTCGAAAACTTGGCATACAATTGCTCTTTCTTGAGTAACTCTAAATTGATCTCCAAATGTTTTTCGTGCTCTTCTTTATTCTTGGAGTAGATAAGTATGTCATCAATGAATACGGTCACAAATTTATCGAGGTATGGCTTGAACACTCGATTCATTAGATCCATGAATACCGTAGGAGCGTTGGTTAGACCAAACGGCATTACTTGAAATTCATAGTGACCGTACCTAGTCCGGAAAGCTGTAATGGGGATATCTTCTTCTCTAATTCGGAGTTGGTGATAACCAGACCGCATATTGATCTTTGAGTATATGCTGGAACCTTGAAGTTGATCAAACAGGTCGTCAATCCTCGGGAGTGGATACCGATTCTTAACGGTCAATGATAATCGATGCACATATCGAATGATCCATCCTTCTTCTTAACGAACAACACTAGAGCTCCCCAAGGTGAAAAGCTCGGGCGAATAAACCCTTTCTTTAATAGTTCCTTCAATTGATCTATAGTCAGACAATTCTTTCAATTCAGACGGTGCCAAACGGTATGGTACACGCGCGACAGGTGCGGCTCCGGGCATAAGCCCAATTCTAAATTCGACTTGTTGAGGTGGTGGGAGTACTGGCAAATCATCAGGAAATACCTCAGGAAAGTCACAAATCACTGGCACGTCTTGCAACTGTTTCTTTGATGGTTCTCTCTCTGTCACTTGAGCTAAGAACAACTGGGATCCTCTTTCTATGTATTTTCTTGCTTTGATGTAGGATATCACTTTTAAT
>BQNB010060798.1:0-34926 GCA_026074375.1 Tanacetum coccineum
GAAAGCTAATCAAATACGAAAGCAAGCTGCTCCATATTTGAGTTGAGAAGTAACTAGCACACATGGTCTTGACCGAACTTATTTTTTTCAGATTGCGCACCCACTCTAAGCTAGTGTCTGGTATGGCCTCACGAGTGTCATCACCTCATTGGTGGACCCGATGAGATTGCCTCCTATGTATACAGCTGGCAGAGGTGGTGAGTTGCATCCTAGGTTCACAAGAGCCTTTTCTATTTCCCGACCCTCAGGATCATGGTCGGTTTCGTGAATCAAGGGTTCAACCCCAAGTTCATGGAACAGAATGTTCACAGCATAGCTGCTCTCTTTACAGAAAGAGCAAACAAAATCAGAAACAAGACAACAAAAAAACTATATCACCAACTAAACAAGCATTACTACTCATTTTTCCATTTTGGGTACTCTATTAAATTTGTTGTTGAAGTTCAGTTTGGTAAAAAGTGGAACTGAAAATTATGCAGAAGTTCTTGTTTCTAATTGTTGAGTGTTGGATTCAAGATGTGATTTTTAAGATTTAGTTCCTTATTTAGAATGTTTATTTACTTTGAAATTGCGCATAAGCTGCTTTATCACTCACAGGTGAGTGCGAACGAGATGGATTTGAAGTTGGCAGATCCACCTCAGTTGGTGGTACATTGAGGTCTGGTTCAGTAACTGATGCTGCTCCTGAAGTTGAATCAACGACATGTTGAGGTTGATGGCTAGTTCCAGAGAGATCTAGCCGTGATTGATGGCTGACTCCATGTGAGTGGCGGCGCTTCTTAAATATCTGACGAGGGTCTTTGGGCTGAGAAGGTGGAAAGCCAGGAGGAACAAATGGAGGGATTGTTGGTGTTTCACCTTTGTATAGCAAACGTACCGACTCAGCTATTGCAGACACCGTTGGAGGCAGTGCAGGCTCTGGTGGTCCAACAGGAGAACCACTACTACTACCACTAACAACTACTTTACGAAGCCAATAAGGTAATTTCGTTTCTGACGTACCACCACTACCAGCATCATCTTTTCTTTTCAAACTACCAGCAATATTAGCACTGGGATCAAGAAAATTTGGGCATTTTTCAAACCCTCCTTTTGCTGTGAATAAATACAAACAGAGCCATTCATCCCAATAGATCCCAAAAGGAAAGATTTGGAAGATGTCGCTCATGATATCAGGAAGCCAATCCAAGAGCCCATGCGGTGAAGGCATAAACATGTTCAATATGAAAGCCGTGTAGAGATTTGGGTGCTTCGTTCGGTGGATAACATTCATTTCCAATTATCATTTCCGTCGAGTGGGGCTTAGGACCGCCAGCAAACTGGCTTTTATGCAATGCACGTCTCATCATCCCATCAGAAATGCCCGGGAAAACAGGGGAATTTGTAGCTTTAGAGTGATTTTGAACTGGTGTACCCAAGATCTTGAGCTGTTCCTCCTCCCATCTTGCAGCCAAGTCTTCCGCCGACCTAAATCTTAAAAATCTAAGCTTTGGGTCTTCAAGCATGGCATTCCAACCACCACATCCATGTCTACGAACACCAACCCATAAGAAATCAAGTTCATCTTTAGACCAATAATCTTTAACAAGTTTCCTCTGAGGGTGGTTGCTCGAGCCTGGACCCCGATCTCTCCATCATTATATTCTCGAGAACTTTCCGGTGGTTTTCCGGCAAAGATGCATTTGTAGGCAACATCTGACCCAAATCTAACATGGGTTGAGAACGTGCATCCGTTTCCTGATGATTATCTTTTCGATATCTCAATTTAGGCATCCCCGAGATTGAGGATAAATCACCAAGTAATCTCCCCAATGTTAAACCAGGAAACAAGTCGGGTTGGGAATGAGAGGCATTTTGCTCCTGTGAGGGTAATTTAGTCATATGAAATGGTAAGATGGGGATAATGTCATCATTTCAGGACGTATGAAGAAAAGGCATCATCAGAAAGACATGAGGTCAACGAGAATATAAAGCTCCAATTTTTGCTGATGTTATGGAGAAGCATTAAGTCAAACTCGGGATATCGTAAACTTGAGCACGAGCTTTTGCGGCGCCGTCATCCATTGGAGGATCACAGAAGTGGAGCGGATTGAAAGGAGAGAAGTCATGACCATTTGTTGCTTATTCTCATGCCAGAAGAAAGATCGAGAAGAATTTCTATGGTTTACAGTATCCATAGCCACTAATCGCTATAATTTAATACTACCAATTATGAATCTCACATCTATGATTAGGAATATTAAGCAAGTGAGTTATGTCTTTTGCCTTCAGAAAAGGGCAAACTGCAAATGGCCATTCAGACCTCGTAATATCAACCTTAAAGGGATTATAGTAATATTCCAAATTCAGTAAAAGACCCTATTCATCCATTTAATACCAAAATGGGCCATTGGGGACGAGGGTGATTACCGGTTCATAACATTTACTTCTGCGATTATAAACTTGTTATATGCATTTTATGTTGATGTTTAAGGTAGGTCTCCTTTTATGTGCACAATGCCCATTGAAATACGGAGTAGGATAATGTAGGTCTTTCTTCAGAAGAAGGTCAAATACTTACACCTACTTATCGGTATCTAAAATGAGCTCCCTATTAACTAGTCATATTGTTAGACAAAAGATACAAGAATTTTGAGAAATACAAACAAAGTTTGAATGGATGCAATGTGCAGATGTTTCTTTTCAACCGAGTAAATAATCACCAACACAACACCAGTATCTATATACAGCAAGACAGAAGTTACAAACTTGTAAAGAAAACACGTACTAGTAGCAAGCACTTAACCTTCACACCATCAAGGACAGCACTCGCACAAAATCTCACAGAATTACCGCAACCATGTTCACAGTGACATCTTATGACGTATATTTTCAAATGCTTAAAAGGTCTCATTTACCATCTTATCACTATAACAGGCAAATCCTAATAACTTGGATAACTCTATTCTTCCTACATTTATTTTATAACAAATAAGTACACAAACCAAACCACTACCAAAGTGGCCTACTTGTAAGCAGCGCCAAAACTTTTTCAAAACCCCCAATTCGAAAAAACCACATCTATCAAACTATAAACATTCAAAAAAACAATAATTCGAAAAAATCAGTAATTCAACAGCTAATTAACATGAAAACGTACCGCGGCTTCTTTATCCATTATTTGTTCAAAAATTGCAAAACCCTTTTACAACACTTTGCGAGTTTCTTCTATAATCGCAAGAAATCTTCTATAATCGCAATTTTGTTGCGGGGTGTGGTGGGGTTTTTGCGAAAACAAGATAGCAGGGTTGATGGGGTTGGGTATTTTTGCAAAAGAAAAAAATGCGCTAGGTGGAGAAAGATGTGTTTTTTCATTGCGAAGTGAATATAAGTGTGGGTAATCGAACATTTGCGATTTTTTTTAGAAAAATCGCAAATTTTAGATAATTTGCGATTTTTTTTAAAAATCGCAAATGTTAGATATTATATAAAATTTGCAATTTTTAAAAAAATCGCAAATTTGCGATATTTATTAAAAAAATCGCAAATGTTTAGAAATATTTTGCGATATTTTATAAAATTATAGCAAATGTTTCGATTTTTTTCTCAATTTCGCAAAAGTGTTGAATTTTGCGATTTTTATGGGTATTTTGGCATTTTGGCTAATAAGTTGGGTATTTTGTGAAGTGAGGTTGTAAAATTAGGTATTTTTGTGATTTTCCCTGTAATTAGGGCATCTTAACCCTAAACTACCTGCCCCCGTCTATCGTACTAGCCTTATCACTTCTCAAGAAATAATGCACCTCCCATCGTCTCCCCCAAATGAAGACACAGCCACACAACAATCAAATCTTATTACATACCGAGAACCCACCACGTTATTTTTTCTTTTAAGTTCTATTAAAGACAACTACTTCAAGATCATAGTATGGTCTCAGGAAGGTGTTAATTGTTGTTCCAATCAAAACAAAGACCAGGTTATAACAGATTCGTTATAACACTGTCTTTATTTTCGTATATCAAATATGGTGCTGCCATTACATAGATCGATGATGAAGTTTGGATATCGAGTATGTGATCTTTATCCGGTTTAAACAATTATTTGTACCACATGAAGAAAACCTGAGATCTATTTTTGTATGTGCTCTAATTCGAGTCTTAAAAGATGGAATTGATTATATGGTTGAATGTGACAAAGGGATTAGGATTGTTGATGAGTTGGATTTGTTGGTGTATTATTTGTGACGATGGGGATTATAGGTTTAGAGTTTGATTAATTTGGTTTGTGGATACGTTGTTGGCTGTAGTTGTGGTTGTTATTGAGGTAGTAAGTTATGGGTTTGATGTGGGTTATTGTTTGAGTCTTGATTTGAGTCTGTCTAATTTTAGATATGTCTTTCTTTTCTCTTAGACCTTGACTCGGTTGTGACTGATTTGGCTGACTCAATTGACTCGACTTAGGTCAACTCAGTAATGACTGAGTTGACTCGGTTTAGGTTGTGAGAAGCAAATCGTTGTCAAGTATGTTACCAAACCGCTGCGATACAAAGTTGACCAAACCGCTGTTACCTTTTACCAAACCGTTATGTTCGTGACAAACGAGTAGCATAACATTTAGATAAACCATGAAAAGGAATAAATCGCTGCTTAACATGTATCAAACAGCTGCTGGCAAACCGTTACCAGCGTTGGGACACTTAGAAACCGCTGCAAGTACACTTTTGGTATTCTTCCTTGTTTCCGACTAACAAACATAACAATGTACTTTCTTTAGCAAACTGTTGTGTTGCAACCCATATAAGTCACAAAAAATAAGCTAAAGAAGCTATGAAATATACACATTAACTCACAGTATATGCCAAACACCCAAATAAGCTTGTAAAAAAACTCGAAAATAAGTTGTGAAAAGGATGATATATTCAGATCTATTAATAAGCTTTTGGAAAATAATGAAACTCATCAATAAGCTTGACATAAGCTCCGACCAGCCAAAAAGTTTCATACTTTCTTTTGATATACAAGAAAAAGGATAGGACACTAGAAAGCATGAAATTTTTTTACCAAAAAAAAATCAAACCATGGCTTTTTCCAGCCAAGAACAACCACTAAAATAGTTAAAGAATAAGCTATAAATAAACTAAAAACACGAATCAACGAACACAATAACAAAACATCCCCAGTTAGCTCTTGATACCACTTGTAAGACTAGTGATTCACCTATTCAGTAGGTCAAGATTGATAAAAGAACAATAGATGAAACATGTTTATTTCTAGTGAGAGAAAGTAGAGAGGGTGAAAGAACAAATGTGTGTTTTAATATAAAGAGAAAGAAAAACAAGTAATAAACTTACACACCCCCATAAAGAGTATGGGGGTATTTATAGCCTAAACGTAAGCTATCTAACCAAATCTCATAACCCAAAAATGAGTAATTATTTCTTTGTGCTGCCAATTAGCGACTCTAAAATAAAAGGATTTCATTTGGTAATTTTTAGCTAAGGTCTGAATCTCTGAAGATAACAACACCTTTTTCAGTACGCTAGTCCAATTTGTAAAGTTAGCGTACATCCGGTACAATTGTTACCGTTTACGATCTTGGACTGACGTACTCGGGGTTTTGGTGAGAGGTAGAGTGTGTGTCCAAATCTATGAGAAATGTGTACATCTGGTACTTAGTTGTTTTTTATGTTACCGTTTTGATGTTACAGTTTCGACTATGCATCAGGATAAATTGCTTTCACTCGGGACTTAGTTGACTTTGGTGAAAAAATTTAAATGGGTACATCCGGGACTTAATTGACTTTGATGTTACCGTTTAGACTACATCGAGGGACAAATTTCTTACATCGGGACTTAGTTGACTTTGGTGTAGCAATTCATATCTGCACTTTCCTAGAGGAAGAAAAGTGCATTTCTGGGTCTTAATTGATTTTGGTGCTACTATTTCAACTTTGTAAAAGGGATAAAGTGTGTACTTCAGGTATTGAGCTGAATTCAAACAAGACTGGAATGCTTCCTAAGTGAGACATTGTTGATGATATCACCCCTCTGACAGATTATCCTAAATGATTCTTATCAGTCTCAGGGGTGTTTGTTTGTGAGGTAGCTAAAGAAAAAGAGCCTACTAGTTGAGAGGGAGTAAAAACTCAACTAGATGCTGCATAAGAAGTTCATAGCATAATTCATATCAAAGCCAAAGTATTCAGATAAGGGAACTTCAAGGATGACAAATGAAAAACAGATTCTAGAAAACTTCGACATGACCAGAAGTGCAAGAAAATGAAGTTTTTTAAGACATGCAACTAATTCAGAAACTTTGAAATGACCAAAAGTGTATGAAGAAATTTTTTAAAGACATGTCAAGAAGTTATGAGCAGAAATCCAATCAAGACCGAGATCATTAGTAGAGAAAACTTCTAAGTCATCCTCAGCAGTACTTTACAGTGTATTCGTCTACAAGCTGAAGAAATAAAGCTAGCGATGACATCAAATAACGTCACTTTTAAAGCATCATTTATCCCATAATATTAACTCATTTTATATAATTATTGCAAATCATTGTCACTTAAGCATTTATATTTAAGAATTGAAGTAATTATGGAGTACTTGGTGAAGATTAGAAAAAAGGTGCGCATTTTGGGGCTTAAACGAAGATATTTTGAAGAATCCTATTCTGACACCTAATACACCGTATCCATCAAGAAGATACGGCGTATCTGTGCCTGCACTCACCAAAGACCACGAAGGAAACAAGATCAATACGCCGTATCCAGGGAAGACCAATACGCCGTATTGGAGATATAATATGTGAATATTCTGGAAGATATCAAGCGTGGTCCCCACTCTAAGAAACCCCCAATACGACGTATCTAATACCTTGGATACGCTGTATCGCACCGACTCCAGACCCTATAAATACAAAACTCAAAAACGAGTTTTAAGTGTGCTAAATCATATTCTTGATACCTAAACCTCAAAATTCGATTTTCAGAGGAGAAAAAGAGCAGAAGAGGTCTTGCAACGCGATCCAATCCATAGAAGACAAAGTGTAATTTCTTATACTTTTGTAATCGTTCAGTTTTTGGTATCGTTCGATTAATTCGTTTATTTTACCTTTTCCAAACAATTACTCTTGTATTAATTATGATGTTTGAAGGCTAATACCTTCGGGTATTAGCCATTGTTATGAAGATTTGAATGTTTGGTTTTTTTATATCCTAATTGCTTAATTAATCGTTGTATGCTTGTTTATGTTTATCAATTTATACTTGTTTATGTGCTTAAGTATGTGACCTATCATTCAACTGGGTCTATTCCTACATATTTAATGCGCTGCAACTTCGGTGTTGTTTGGGCGTAGGCTAAAAGTCTAGGATAGCTCTCCATATTGCAATTTATATATCTAGACCAATACGATCACAAATATTGACCTATCTTTGCCTTTAGATTGCGAGCTTAGTTGGACCATTAGGTGACCTTGGGATCAACGAGTACGTTCTAAATCAATTGGTAAAGACTCAGACAATGGACTACTAGTATATAAAAAGTCATTAAGCAGTAAGTGGGTAAAGTCTCTATGAGCTAGGGTAACAAGATCACCATTTCCTTAATCCTTAAGATAGATTATAATCAAGCAAAATAAGGATGCTTTATGCTGATGCATTTAATTGTGACAGAATTCTATGTGTCTAGGTCTTAGGAAGATGTAATGCCTAAGTCTTTAGAATGATATGCCTCTTTGAGATAAGTAATCATTGCACCAAATAAACAAACCAACTTCTAATCAGATTAATAATGACTAATACAGTTTTTCTTAATTATAAGCTTGCCGTTCTTATTATCGTTGTGTTCAATTTTGCTTGCGAGTGTTTAAGTGTTTTGAATTGATTTATCACACCCAAACCCGTGCTAGTCTCTCAGACTGAAAACCCCCCTTTTACCTGTTAGAATTAGGATTAGAACTAACATAGGTTTAGCATAGGTTTGACTTAGATTATAATTAACCTAGAATAGTTAACCAAAATATTAATAAAAGTTAAGTGTATCTCGCTCCAAGTGTTCGACACCCTACTTACCACGAAACTACCACCGATCGGGTACACTGCCTGTTAAAGTGTTGTTTTTGGTTAGTCGGTAAAATATAAATTTAAAACTTGAACTTTCATAATTAAACACCACACAACGACACATCAAGTTTTTGGCACCGTTGCCGAGGAGTGAAATTAAATCTTAATTTTTATTTGATATTTTGGTTTTTAACATAACATTAGATCTAACCCCTTAGGAGTAGTGTAAATTAGATTAGTGTATAATTATGTAAATTTTGTAAATTAGTTAGTTTAATTGTTAGCTTGCATAATTTTTGTATTTTATTTGTGTTTTTTATATTTTTTTTAATTAATTGTTTTTTCAAATACAATGTTCTGGTCGATAACCTAACGGCGTATCTACTCCATTGTATATGGCATATCAACATTCTAGTCCAAATACAACGTATTCATTCAAATATCTAATACAACTAAAGCGTATTCAAAATCAATTGAATACGGCGTATTGATCATCTGATACATAATTATAATCTATTTTTTTCAATTTCCGTACTTAGTTTTCTGTGTTTTCTTTCTACCGAGCCTATCTTACTAATTGTTTATCCCTTGTTTCAGGTAGTGCATGACAAGGAGTTCTACTAAGGAACTATTTACACCCTTTAAGGATCCAGAACAAGAATTTCGATCATCTAGGAGACACTTCAAGACACTAAGTCTTGACGAATTGAGATCGCTTGATTTTAATTTATTTTCTAACCAATAATACTCGGAGGAAGAAGAAACAGAAACAATGGCGGAAACCATGGAGCAATACATGAGCAAGACCCGAACTAACTATGGATCGAGAGTTGCTAGGCCTAAAATTAAGAACAAAGATCAATTTGAACTAAAAGGCTAATTTCTTAAGGAGCTTCGAGAAAACACATTCAGCGGTTTGGATCATGAAGATACGAACGAACACATTAAGAAAGTTCTTGAAATTGTTGACTTATTTCATATTCCTAATATCACAGTAGATCAACTAATGCTCCAAGTCTTCCCTATATCCTTAACTGGAGCCGTAAGTCGTTGGCTGAGAAATGAACCAACTAGTTCAATCAAAACTTGGGAAGATCTTAAAACAAAGTTTTTAAACAAATATTGGCCACCTGGTCAAACTGCAAAGAAAATGGAGGAAATTAACAACTTTCAGCAAGAACCAGATGAAACCCTTTACCAAGCATGGGAGCGCTTTAAAGAACTCTTGATGAAGTGTCCTCAGCACTACTTGACTGAGATGTAGGAGGTAATTTTGTTCTATAATGGGTTGGATGTTCCAACACAACAAATTTTTGACTCAAAAGGCGTCATTCCATCTAAAACTGCTGCCGATGCAAAAGTGGTCATCCAAGAGATGGCAGAATATTCTCAAAAATGGCACAATGGAACATCTAGGGGAAGAAGTACTGAAACTTCTGACAGATTGGCTGCTATACAAGCAAAACTCAATAATCTAGGATGAGAGATCAAGAAGGTAAATGAAAAAGTTTATGCTGCTCAAGTAGGATGTGAACAATGTAAGGGGCCCCACTACACCAAAGATTGACTACTGAATAAAGAATGGAAAACCCTTGAAGAAACTTACTACATGTAATTTGGTACACCATTTCAAGGAGGGGGTATAGAGCAACAGCTCCAGGATTCTACCAAAGGAATAACGTGAATCCTTTATTTTAAGAACGAAGATAATCTATGAAAGAAACTGTGGGCAAATTTATAGGGGAATCAGCAAAAAGGAATGAAGAAAACTCCAAGTTAATTAAAGAAATTCAAACGTTAATGGATGCTGCCTTTCAGAACCAAGGAGCATCAATTAAAACTTTGGAGATTCAAATCAGGAAAATAAGCAAATTGCTACAAGAAAGAGGATTTGGAAACCTTCTTAGCTCTACTGAACCAAACCCAAGAGATCATGTCAAGTCAATCTCGATAACTATTGAAGCTGACACATACTTGATATGCCGTATGGGACATTCCCAATACATCGTATCCACCCCGCTGGACAGAACACTATTGTACGAGATAAGACAAATGACGATTCCATTTCTAAGTCATTTGAATAATCATTACTGTGAAGATGAGAAGGGGAACTATGGACCACAATTCGTGGAAGCTTGTGGAGCTTCACATATCAATAATACCATACCCCGAAAGGAGAAAGACCCAGGAAGTTTCACTCTACCTTGCTATATTAATAATGTTTGCTTTGATAATACCCTTGTTGACTTAGGAGCTAGTGTTAGTGTTATGCCTCTCTTGACCTACCTTAACTTAGGATTAGGCAAATTAGCTTACACTAAGTTGACAGTGGAATTAGCGGATAGGACAGTGAAATATCCAAAAGGAATTGCTGAAAATGTACTAGTAGGAATTGGTAAGTTTGTTTTCCCTGTAGACTTTATAATCTTAGATATGCTCAAGGATATCAAAGTTCCATTGATCCTCGGAAGACCATTTTTGTCTACTGCCCATGCTAAGATTGATGTTTTCAAAAGAAAGATTACTTTGATAAGATTATTTTCAAAAGTGTTAAACCTGTTAGTAGTTTGATTAAGAGGGTCTATACGCTAAGTTTAAGAGAAATAATGAAGCTTGATTTATAAGCTATGCTAATGGGAGAAACTTTGGTGATAAATAGATCATTAGACCCTTTGATTGGAGATTACATAGAGTTAAATGATCTAAATGAACCATTAGAGCTTAGGAGAAATCAAGTTAATGATTTAATGCCCACCATTGAGGAAGGTGAGGTAACTAATGCACCAATGGATGATTTAGTCAAATCTAGGAATGATAAACTGGATACTGGAATTGATGATTACCCTAGTGATTACGACTATGATAAGAAGATCCATATTGATTGTGCCCACAACTTAAAGTTTTCATGCATGATAGGATTTGAATTTGTGCACGTTAACTTCTTTCTAATATTGTACGTCAATTTGATGTCTAAAAAGTTTTACAACTCTATCATAAAAGACAAATTAGAGTACAAGGGGAATAACATTGTAGGAGCCTTAATGAATGTACCTATCTTTGTTGGGACTTTTTATGTTATAATATATTTTGCATTTTTGGAAGATATGGATGCTTATCGTGATGAAAGAATGGGTGATGTTATTATTGGTGAACCATTCTTAAGAGAAGTGGGTATTAAAGCAAGACGGTTTGAGGGAACGATTACCCTTTATAGGGGTAACAAAAGAGTGACTTACCAGATGGTGCGATCACATCCAAGGTTTAAAAAGCATACTAATCAACAATGTAACAAGATCCCACCGTTACTGAAGGTAAGTAAACAAGACAAGATGAATGGGATCTCGCATCCATATCAAAAGCTTAAAGGTTTCTACAAAGGAGTTTTGAACTTAGGAATCAAGTTTGTCTGAGATCCATTGATGGAAGAATATCTCACATGCGGGCACATTAGCGTGCATGAGGTGGACTAAAGGAAAAAGGAAGAAGCTAGAAAAATTCTAACTTAAAGAGTTCTCTGTAAAGAAAAGTGCTTCCCGGGAGACAGCCCAGAATGTTATTTAATTTTTAATCGAGTCTGTCTTCCCATAACTCAATACGGCGTATCCACTCCATACCATACGGCATATTGATTGTCTAGACGTTATCAGTCTTTACTTTTTATTTACTTTTAAAACATTATTGTCAGTTCTGGCAATACAGTGTATTCATGTACATGATACGACGTATTTGGTAGAATGAGTCGTATTAGAAACTTTTTACAGGCTTCTATATGGCGTATTCCAGTTTATGGATACGACGTATTGGTTTCCTGGATAGTTTGGTTTGTTTTATTTATTTGTTTTTAGGTACCAAGATAGGAATACACGTTTTCCTACTATTTTGCACAAGACCTCAGAAAAAGAAATCGACAAAGTTGGTTAAAGTATCTACAAGTCTGGAAGTGTTGGAGTCTTGAAACTTCAAGATGGCTGTTCAACACGATCTTGCTCAAAAACTCAACATGGAGAATCTACCAAGCAACTATGAGGGGAGTTTCTCATTCTAATTCTATTTAAATCCCGTTTTTATTGTCTTATCTATACAATGAGGATGGTGTATAATTCAAGTGGGGGGATGGGAATTAGAATGTTTACTTGTCCTATTTTTACACAAAATGCTTAAATTATGCTCAAATTATAAAAAATTTCAAGCATGCTTTTATGAAAATTACCTGTTACATAACCGCAAACAACAACCCTTATTAGATATTGTAAGTATTTAACCTTATCCGTTTCCAATTTTTTACCCAAATTCCACAAAAATATGAGTGTGTCGGTGATGTAGTAGACTTTAGAACATGGCTTGGTATATTACTCGAGACCACAGTGATGAGTACTATGGATTTAGATGGAGTAACTTATTTAAATTGGTTAAATTTTAGGATTACACCTAAATTGCCTTTACATATTGTTTATTAACTAACTACACTGGTTAGTTAACCCCCATATAAAGCCTTTGTTTACTCTAACCAACTTGTTTATTTCATTACACCTTTACACCTTAGCCTACCCTGTTAGATTAAGTTTATTTTACAGTTGCTAGTTGCTTTAAGTGTAAAGTTTGTATTTCCTGAGTCTTGTGTTAATTTTCTATCTTTGGTATGATTAGAAGAAATTTGCACATCGCAAATAGGAATGTATAATATATTCAAAGCTCATGTGATTTTACTACCATCACAATTAATGGTGAGTCCGAAGAATGAAGAACTATCGAAGGAATTATCTGAAATTATTATGATCGTGAAGATGGTGAAACTACGCCGGGATTGGAAGTATAGTTTAGCAAAAAAAACAAAAAAATCGCAACAAAAAAAAGGAATATCTGGAGATAATCGTTCACAAAGCAAAGACCGAAGGAATTATTTGAAGGATCGATTATTCGTTGATACGCATCAAAAATCGACGATGTAAAGTATTGTATAAAGTGGAAGATATCACCACTTTCCTTGTAGAGTATGTATAGTTTGGGATGATTGGGAAGTTAACCGTTACGGGAACGCCAACTTAGGTTGTTGTTTTTTATCGATGATCAAGACGTTGTAAATAGTCGTGTCTTTTTCATGGTAACTGTCGGGAAAAAGTGTCTAGCAACCTGTATTTTATGCTTAATCTATTTGTTTCGTGATTTTTATTTAACAAAAACTTACTTCTTTTTCCTAATGACTAGCCGTTGGTTTTACACGAACGAGGATGTGATCGAGCATGCATGTCTATTCCATCATTATGGTAATGTATGCATGTCTCAGCTACCTCGTTGGTTTATAACTTTTAGTGAAAGTTATAAGGTCCCTACCCTATATCATTCTTCATCCTAACCGTTGGTTAAATTCAAATGGGGATGTGATCGAACACACATGTCTATTATGTCGTTACGGCCATGTATGTGTGCTTCAGCTGCCTTGTTAGAATGGTACTTCTGGTGAAAGATTGAAGAATGATCAACCTTAATCCTTTCCATAAAAACCCATTTTACCTCTATAAACTTGTTACTCCTTAGCTCTAGTGGTAGAGATGTGTATCCTTTCCAAGCTTATGATAGAATACTCGTCACGATCGAGCAATTGAGTAAATTAGTTACATGTTACCACATAGATTAGTTGAGTGATTTGAGTGTTTTCATCTTCCTGTTTTGTGAGGTGTTTGGTTATGTACTTGTAATAGATCATATAATTATTAACGGAAAATATCCTTAGGGATACATTTTATAAACTTTTAAAGGCTACTTGAGGACAAGTATGATTCAAGTAGGGGGGTATTTGATGACATCAAATAACGTCACTTTTATAGCATCATTTATCCCATAATATTAACCCATTTTATAAGATCATTCCAAAGAATTGTAACTTAATCGTTTATATTTGAGAGTTGTAGTAATTATGGAGTACTTGATGAAGATTAGCAAAAAGGCGAGCATTCTGGAGCTTAAACGAAGATATTTTGAAGAATACTATTTTGACACCTAATACGCCGTATCCATCAAGAAGATATGGCATATCTATGCCTGCACTCACCAAAGCTCACGAAGGAAACAAGATCAATACGTCGTATCCAGGGAAGACCAATACACCGTATTAGAGATATAGTATGTGAATATTCAGGAGGATATCAAGTGTGATCCTATGATAATCGGTAATTTGCTCAGGGTTAAGTATTATAAAATATTATGGTTTTGTATTTTGAAGTCTTTCGATCTTGTCAGTTTTCCTGATGAAAGCTGAAAAGTTGACTTTTGTTGACTATTTTGGGTAAAAACGGTTTCGATGTAATCGGGAGTTTGATGAAGTTTTGAGTTTGTAAATGAATCACTTTTGATTCATTTTCTGTTTTAGAGTGGTTTTGAGGTTTTTAGTGCTTTCCGGGAAGTTTCTCGCGTTTAGCAAAAAAATTGTCACGCAGCGCGTACCGGTACGGCAGTTTATTCAAGTACGGAGATTTAATGAAGTTGGGAATGTGTTAATGGGTTTATTTATTTAATAAATTCATAATAATGAAAGAACGTTGATTTAAAACATAAATCACGAGTGTGAGATTTGAAAGTTATCAGAAAATGGTTGTTTTCGTGAAATTCGGTAAAAGACTGTAACGGTCGTAAAAAGGTGAAATGTAGGTTGAAAATAAGTTGTCAAACCATATTTTGTGGTTTAAAGTGTTTTTAAATGGATGAGAAAGGTTCGGTTGAGTTTTGTTAAAAAATCATGTTTTCGGTCCGGAGTCGGCCGATAACGGCTCAAAATGGATTTTTGTAGCAATTTAATGTGATAGGTGTCGTGTAAATAACCTTGGTTTATGGAAAAATAATTTTAAACGCAATGAAAATGATAACTAAGTTCGGTTGATGTTTTAAATAGATGAAAAATGAGTTTTTAAGTGATCCTGACGCAAAAAGGAAAGCCCGAGACCCTCCTAGGATGCTTGGACGCCTAGAGTGGATAAAAGGGGACATTGTTAGGAATTATTTATTCTTGAATTTGTACCTTTAGTGATAATACTTAGTACCAATAGTTATAGTTAGTACTGACAGTACAAAGTGTTAAGTACTGCTTAGTCAGTTAGTACCGTTAGAAGAAAATAGTTAGTACCGTTTAAGAGATATGTATGAGATATTATAGGAAAAGATATGTATTATCTTTTATGCGTTTTGTAAGTCTGTTAGGGTTTATCCTTGGTCTATAAAAGGAACCCTCATGGCATAGTTAGAGATATCAGTTCAATATACATTTCATATAATCATATCTCATAGTTAGTAATCTGTAATCACTTTAACAGATTAATAGAAATCAAAGTTTAGTTTATTCATTGTTCTTCTTAATACTATTGTGTAGATTCCATAGATACAATTGGTATTCATAGTCAGTGTTTCTATATAGTCAATCTGTATTTATACAAGTTGGCTATCACCCTTAGCAGGCTGCAAAGATCTATTCAGTTTGGGACTCACAAGTAGTATCAGAGCCTGTGAGAAACTCTGAGTAAGAAGAACACAAACCAGTTATAAATCTCTATCTTACAAAACTAATCATGTCTGGTTCACAAGATGAAATTCCACCACCACCACCATCATCATCATCACAAACACCAACACAACAAACTCCTCATACTGTATCAACTATTAAACTTCCTATTCTCAAAAAGGGAGAATACGATATATGGGCCATGAAAATGGAACATTATTTGGCCTATACAGACTATCTAATCTGGGAAGTTATACAAAATGGGAATGGTCCTATATCAATCACCACAGATACACAAGGTCAAATCAAGGTTCTGCCTCCAAGGACTATAGAAGAGATCCTAGCCAGAGAAAGAGAAAGAAAAGCTAGGACCACTTTGCTTATGGCTTTGCCAAAAGATCATCTTGCTAAATTTCATAAGATGACTGATGCAAAAGAGATGTGGGATGCCATCAAATCCAGATTTGGTGGAAATGATGAATCAAAGAAGATGCAGAAGTATATCTTAAAGCAACAGTTTAAAGGATTCTCTGTATCAAACTCAGAAGGGCCATAAGGCCCAATAACAAGTGAATGAATTAGTGAGCTTATAAATGGACTAAAGGGTTTGTGTTGGACTAAGAGGGATTTTGTTGGACTTGTCGAATGTAAAATGATTATTTTGCTACGGTTGGATAAAACGTGTTGAAGGTATTGATATTGTGTTGTCGGAAAATGTCGGGTCTGTGAAAAGTGTTTTGGATTAAGGTTTAATACCTTGGAAAAAGTCATAAAGACGTACGGGTCATGCCGAATTTTCGAAAGAATTTTATACTTAGAAACGTTGCTTAAAAGGGTAAATTTTCAAAGATTTTATTAATAAATAGTCATTTTACTTGAAAATTTAATGCAAGATAAAATATATATTTTCCTCGAAACATTTTCTTAAATATTTAATATTTATAATCATTGCGTCGATTTGATTTGAAGAAATAAAGGATGATTCTTAGGGAAGATTAAGTGTCGAGGTAAAAGCTATTGGACATGGACGTATTAAAGTAACGAGATGTTGTAATTATCCCGTTAGCCTGATAATAAGACAAAAATAATGATAAAATATTATTTTTATTTTTATTTAAATTATTAATTACTTGTATATATATATATATATATATATATATATATATATATATCGTATGGATTACGGAAATGTGGATTTATTTATCCTCGACTTTTGAGTTTTTACTCATTTCATTTTCGTCAGATTTTCGCAGAGTATTTTGGTCAATTGTATCGAATAACGATTTGAGGTGTTTGAGCTATATTGTATTGATGTCGAACTTGCTCAGTTAGTTTTTTGTAGTGTTTATCGCGTAACTACCACACATCCATAATATGAGATAAAGTTTTGATAATGGGATTAGGACTTAGTAATGAGATGACGTTTTTGTAATGAGTTAATGGTAAGAGATAACGAGTTTGGAATGATATGAATTTGAAATGGGATGTTGGGATGAAAATGAGGAATTTGGGTGAGTAAAGACGAACACTTGTACAATAAGATAATTTTGTACTCGTATTAATTAAGTGAGTATTTTTAGGTCCGTTGTCGGGTACCTTTGTGTGCGTGCGTAGAGATTGTTGTGCTTTGCCTTATTTGAGATTGTGCGGTTGCTTTTGATTGCTAATTAAGGTGAGTTCTCGTAGCCTCACTTTTTACTGTTTTTTTGTTAGGAGAAATGATACTCAAATGTGTTTTGAATTGATCTGTGCGAAATGTGGTTTTGTTTTTGGGATAAGATATGTGCTTATGACTGCTATGTGAATATTATGTGTTGCATGATTGTTTGGGCGGCAATAATGGTACGCTAACCCTGATATGTGTGTTATTATTGGAGCGGATGGGTACGCCTACCCAGGTTTGTGTGTGCTCCTACCCTAATTTTAGTTCTCCAGCTAGTAGGCCCTTTAGGTACGTAAGTGACATATGGTTATTGCTTTTGGTTTTAAGGTCAAACCTACGAGCTTACCAACATTATTGTTGACGTTTTCGAGTATCATTTTCAGGTGTGTCAAAACAAAGGTATATGAATGGTATTGGAAGATCAAAGATGTAACCCAAGGGAACTGGGTCGAGATGGGTTTTGATGATTTAATTTTGTGTAAGTCTTAACGTGTAAAGATTCATTTAAACCCAAGTTTTATTATTGTAAATTGTAAAGTGTACGATCTTGTATCTTTTGCAATGAACGGTATCGTCGTATTCCCGTGCTTCCGCCACTGACGGGGTGTGACAGCTAAGTATGGTAAAATCTGGTATGATGATGATATTCACGACCTCATATCTGTTGAAACCAAATTCCCAGCTATAGCCTTTAATGATGGGGTATCATCTGAAAAAACACTTTCTTGTGAACCCACGGTAAGTTCTCTTAACGATGAAATTGACTTTAGAGTTTCGTTTGACGATTCTGGCGATGAAGATTACACAATATTTTTTGACAAAAACTCATTTTTTTATAAAAAAATTTCTACTAATGATTTGAAAACGGATTCGGGAAATGATAATAAAAAAGTCAATTTGCTTGGACTGCCTTCACATGAGCCTACAGTCAGTTGTTTGATGATTTAAAATTCTTTAAAGATTTTGAGAATGAATTTCCAGCCATTATTTACAATGATGCTCCAACGTCTACTCTATATCAGTTTATTAACTGAACCGATCTATAAGCCTTAACATATCGTCGAATTTGATTTAAAAAAGGTGAAACATCAATTGTCTGTATAGGATTAAGAGGAACATAACGTTTTGTCTTTAATGATATATTCCCTTCTAATTATTCATCCCGATGGATTAAGTCGGAAAAAGACAATGATGATAATAAGATCGATATAATACAGTCTTCGGAGGGTAATGACATTACACAAGGGTCAAATATACTTTCTGAAACAAGTCACGATAAAATAACTAAAACTTTTAGAACGGGAAGTTTTGTCATGAACTTAAAAGTAAATATCGTGATTTGGACTTATTACGCAAACGAAATGCTTTTCTATCTCATTATGAATTTATATGTGCCGTTTGGCATCCCGTTCGACCCCAAATTGTTTTATAAGGATGGGAGTAAATTGGGGCAAGTCTAACTTAAAGACTTTTCTGTAAACAAAAGTGCTTGCCGGGAGACAACCCGTAATGTATTTTCAATATTTATCGAGTCTGTCTTCCCAGACTGTCTATACGGCGTATCCAAGCCCCATGTATATGGCGTATTGACTATCTGGACATTATCCAGACTTTATTTTTAGCACAATCGATACGGCGTATTCGTTAAACAAATATAGCGTATTCGACACAGGTATTAATACGTCGCATCCTGGGGTATGGATACGACGTATCGACTTCCTGCACAGTTTTAGGTATTTATTTCGAGTCTAACCAAATGAATACACAGGGATAGAATTGAATTTGTTTTCTGAGAATTTATACAAGACCTCATGAAAGTAATATCGACGAATATTGGTGGAGAATTTACAAATCTGGAGATCTTGAAGTGTTGGAGTCTTGAAACTTCAAGGCGGCTGTTCAACACGAATTCTTACTCAATAAACTCAACATGGAGAATCTACCGAGCAAATATCAGGGGAGTTTCTCATTCTAATTCTTTTTAATTCCCGTATTTAATATTTTATCTATACAACGAGGACGTTGTATAATTCAAGTGGGGGGATGGAATTAGAATGTTTACTTGTCCTAATTTTCACATTAAAATGCTTAAATTATGCTCAATTTTTTTTTCAAGTATACTTTTGTGAAATTACTTGATACATAACCCGCACACAATAACCCTTGTTAGATATTGTGAGGATTTAACCTTATCCGTTTCCAAATGTTTACCCAAATTCTACAAAATATGAGTGTGTCGGTGATGTAGTAGACTTTAGAACTTGGCTTGGTATATCTATTCGAGACCGCAATAATGAGTACTGTAGATTTAGATTGTCACACCCCGCCAAGGCGGAATCGCAAGGCATGATCAATAGGCATCATCACAACACATGGCGTCACAATAGAGAAATACTAAATGAATTAAAATCCAATATATAAAAGACACAAAGTGTCATGATAACACCTACAACATTTATCATTCAAATTCATATAGTGCAACCAACCAAGACAAAACAAATGAACATAGATTCCGCAATGCAAGCCTATGGTCCAGCTAATTCCTCTTCCTAACTCTTCACACGTTTTGCTCACCTAAAAATGATGCTTAAAACGTCAACAAAATTGTTGGTGAGAGTTACAGGTTTAAGACACACTGATGACACCGCGATCAACAAAAACAATATTTACGAACATATGAGCATGGCTATTCTATCACAAAATAAATTCAAGATTTATCTGGGGTTGGGTTCGAACCCCGCCGTGCCAACACATTCTAACATCTGGGGTGGATGTACCCACTTGTCCACAAAATCCTCCGGACAAAAGACTAACAAATCTCCGAGCAAGACTAACCCAATTGACTAGCTAAGTCAATTTGGGTTTCACACTAGGCCATGCCATTTTCACATGCACATGCCTTACCACAATTCATAACTAGGTCATGCCATATTCGCATGCACATGCCTTACCACAATTCATATCACAAAGCAATAGGACATAGCAATCATATAGTTCGACACTTACAAACACATATCAAGGTTCATAATTTAAAAAAATAGTTTGCATCATTTTCATCTCAAAATATAAGTAAAAAAGTGGGACTGTAAAACTCACCTTGATGCAAAGCAAATCCAAACTCTTATTACTTGCAAATAATCCTTATACAATACAATACACACAAGTTACCATCGATTAGGTCTCTCACCCAAGTCAATGTAACAATCACAATGATGGATACTCTATATCCCAACTTGCTTCCAACTCACCTATACTCCTTTCACAACTTACTAACCTCAAGTTACTTTGCAAAACCTACTTCTCAACTTTCTGCATTTTACATTGTTTTTATAGTCACAAGATGACTCTAAATAAAATACTAAACACCTAATTGTTTCTTCTCTTTACATCCCATATCTACCCCAATGTGTTTTTGACCTTTCTACGATTTTTGGTTAAAAATAATCTTAAGTGTAACCATTTTTATCAAAATTCATTATCACATATGTGTCCAGAATTTGAATTGGATTTCGACCTTCCCAAAACGTTTAGTTGAGCGACACCATTTAAACATTTAGTAAAATTCTACAAAAATTCTAAAAAATCATAAACATCATGAACTTGATACAGTAGCAAACCCATCAATTAAAAAGACAAAAACTGTTTTCAACATTTTGCATTTCTTTCAAATGTTTAACCTCTTCTTTATATCTGTCAAGCTCGGTAGTCAAGGCTTAATTATCAGATTATCTGGATTGTGTACCTCAGTGAGTGCATCTGAGCCATTCCTGGAGAGATTCGCCATGAGAGCAATCTTGGCTGAGTTGAGTTCATCACAATTAGAGTCATAGGCATCCAGATCATCGGCTTGATAAGCAGCATTGTGGGTGATGACAGTCTGAGAGGTTTGAATGTCAGGAAGTCCTGGATCTGCCAAAAATGCTATTTCTTCCTCTGTTAAAGCTTGACCACTTGCTTGAGCTTGAACCAGCAACACTTTATCATTGAACCATGTTTCATCCCTTTTCCTCTTGGGCTTAGTACACTGCTTGGCAATATGACCCTCCCCTTTGCAGTTGTAACAGATGACAGTCCGTTGTTTCCCCGTGTTGCTTCCACTTGCACCAGGTGTGTATTTTCTCGTTGTTCCAGCAGCATAAGTGGTTTGTCTCCCCTGAACAGGTTGCACAGTTACTTTTCCATCATAGATGGTAGCTTGTTGACGAGGGTTTGACGAAGTTCTTAGCTGATTGTTGGTAGTAGGATACCGGGATGTGACAACAGCAGTTAAGAACGACATCATGTGATTGATCGCATCAATTGGATCATCCCCTTTCTGGAACACTGGAACAACTAGACCGGAGTCTGGTTGGGAAAATTCAGGGTGTTGCTGTTGACAGGCTGTGGGAGCATATTCCACTTGTGGGATTGATGGTTGTGAAGAATAAACGTTGTGGTGAACGGTGGATTGGTACTCATTTGATGGATAAGTAATTGAAAGAGGTGTTGATTGATTGGTTGTGAATTGTTGAGTCTAATACGATGGAACAAACTGTGAAGACTGATATGGTGAAACATGAAGTTGAGATTGAGACTTTAGGTGAGTGTGTAGATGAGATTGATAAGCTGGCTGAGTTAATTGGTGAGATGCAACTAAAGCAAGAGGATCAGAGTTGCGTTCATGCATCAAACGAACTTCATTTGCATGTCTTTCATGTTGTTGCAGGTAAGCATGAAGCTGATCAACATTTGTCGTGTGCAAGTCTTTGACCAATTTAACATCAGTAACAAATTTGCTCCATTCATCAGGAAGAGTGTTTAAGAACTTGGTGTTGACTTGAAACTGCTCCAATGGCATCTTGTAAATGTTCATATCATTGAGTAACAGAGTGAACCTCAAGTAGTACTCATGTAGCGTCTCTCCTTTCTTGTAAGTGAACTTATCGAATTCATCATACAGCTTGCACTCACGTTCTTGTTTTGTTAACGACGTTCCTTGCATTAGCAGTTTAATCTTCTCCCAAAGATCTTTTGCCACACGATGTTGACTCACAAGAGCATAGATTTCAGTTGGAAGGCCTTGGAGAATGATGTTTATTGCTTTGATGTCACAATCTGCTTGAATGGCTTCAGCTGGAGTCAGTTCAACATATTCCTTAAGCCTTGTTACTCCATCCTCAGTGATTGAAGGCCAAACAAGTGGTCCTTTTTCAACAGAGGCAAGAATCATTCTTCCATGTGGTCTATTCATCATATACAATTCCATTATTCTTTTCCATGAATCATACAACTGTTTTTCAAGCATTGGTGGTTTGTTGTCTCCTCCAGAAAGAAGTGACTTATCGGCAAGAGTCGTCATTGTGGTATCAAAAAGATTATAAATTGATCATTCGGTGGTAGAAAGAAATTATGTTTGGTTATGTGTTTGTTGAGTCTTGAAATGAAATTACACGGGATTTTATAATTCTTGACAAAACCGGGAAAACAAGTGTTTGTTTCACGGGATTTTACAAGTCAAAGAAATAACCGTATAATTTATAATTTGAGTTGATGAGTTTAAATTTGACAAAAATAATTTTTAATTTTTTTATCTAGTTCGGTTGTCACTCGTTCGGTTCACTCGTTCGGTTCACTCGTTCGGTTCACTCGTTCGGATTCACTTCGTCGTTTCCTCTCGTTCATCGTTCGGCTCACTCGTTTGGGTTCACTCCGTTCGGTTTGTCTAACTAAACCTCCGAAACCCAAATTTTCAAAACTCAAAAAAAACACATTTTTGAAATGATTTTTTTAGTAAAACTCAGTACAACTAGTGTTACAAACCTATAGGAACAATAAAGAATAAAAACTTTAAGTTGTTAAGCCAAAAAAGTTGAATCACTATTTTGCTCTTGAAAGTTTTTGAACACAAAGTCAAACACAAAAAAACTAAACACACCACTCCATGACTCTTGATACCAATTGTAGAATTCTAGTAATCTTATGATCAATCCAAGAACAAGAGTGAGATGTGGGTTGTGATGTTAGAAATAGAATGGATGGAAAATGGATGAAGTGTATTATAATGAAATGTTACAAATGGAACAACCAACCCCTCTCCAAGGCTAGGAGAGGGTTTATATACTTCTTATAGGCCAGACCATGGGCTATGATGGGCTTTCCATGGGTCTTGGGCCGGACTAGATTACTAATCTAATCATTACATAAACTATGAGCTAAGACTATTACAACTTGGAAGTGACCGACACTTTTTGTGTTTCCAACAGGTTTTGGTATAAGGTTTAGTGGTTAGGTGTTTAGGGTTTTTGGTATAGAGTTTAGTGTATAGCGGTTTAGGGTTTTTGGTATAAGGTTTGGTGGTTAGGGGTTTAAGGTTTTTGGTATAGGTTTTAAAGTTTATGTATATATCACTTGTGATATTATACCTAGTGGTTATGGGTTTAGGGTTTTTGGTATAAGGTTTAGGGTTTTTGGTATAAATTTTAAAGTTTATGTATATATCACTTGTGATATTATACCTAGTAGTTAGGGGTTTAGGGTTTTTGGTATAGGATTTAGTGGTTAGGGGTTTAGGGGTGTAGGGTTTTTGGTATAGATTTTAAAGTTTATGTATATATATCACTTGTGATATTATACCTAGTGGTTAGGGGTTTAGGGTTTTTGGTATAGGCTTTAGTGGTTAGGGGTTTAGGGTTTTTTGTATGGGTTTTAAAGTTTATGTATATATCACTTGTGATATTATACCTAGTGGTTAGGGGTTTAGGATTTTTGGGTATACGGTTTAGTTGTTAGTGGTTTAGGATTTTTGGTATAATATCATTGATAGATAACGTATAAAAACGGAAGAAATTGTTTGATAACTGTCGAAAACGTCTCCAAACGGCCAAAAACTTCTGAACACGGACGAAAACGTGCGAAAACGTGCAAAAACGGACTAAAACTTGTGAAAACGGACAAAAACGTACAAACGAATGAAAATGTACAAAAACAAATGATAACATAAGAAAACGAATAAAAACGTAAGAAAACAGACGGAAACATATGAAAACGGACGAAAATGTATGAAAACGGACGAAAACGTATGAAAACGGACGAAAACATGTGAAACGGAAGAAAACGTGCAAAAACGAAAGAAAACGTGCGAAAGCAGACGAAAACAGGCGAGAACGTGCGAAAGCGTATGAAGACGTATGAAAGCTGGCGAAAACGCGCGAAAGCTGGCGAAAGCTGACGAAAACGCGCGAAAGCCGACGAAAACGTGCGAATGCGGACGTAAGCGTGCGAAAACGTATGAAAACGTAAGAAAATGTCCAAAAACTAACGAAAACGTGTGAAAATGAAAGAAAATGTGCGAAAGCGGGCGAAAATAGAAGAAAAAGTGTGAAGACAGACGAAAACGTATGAAAACGTGCAAAAACGAACGAAAACGTAAGAAATCGTGCGAGAACATAAGAAAACATGTGAGAACGTCTAAAAACAAACGAAAGCGCGCGAAAACGTGCGAAAACATACGAAAACGTGCGAATACAGACGAAAACGCGTGAAAGCGTACGAAAACGTGCGAAAGCTGATGAAAACGTACGAAAACGTGCGAAAGCGGACGAAAACGTATAAAAACGTAAAAAAACGTAAAAACACATATAAAGCGTAAAAATGTAAAAAAAAGGTATAAAAACGTACAAAATGACAAAAAAAAGTCAATTAATTGCAATTTGGGCAAGATTTGCCAACTCTACAAATAATGAGGGAGTGGTTAGTGTGAGTTTTAGTAAATTTACATTTTTGGTCTATCCATGTTTTTTTTTAATCTTAAATCTTGTCTTTTTAATCTAATGAAATAGATGGTGTTGATACAAAAGTTTGATGTACCTAGATCAGGCCCGAATTAGGTATAATTCAGGTTGCTTGGCTCCGGCTCTTGCACCAAGTGAATCTTGATTGTGAGACCTGCGCACTAAGAGAGAAAGCACCGTTAGGCTTACCGTGGGATTGTCTCCCACGATTAGACTCCGGCGTGAGAGTAAGTAATCGGTTTATGGTTATAATCAGTGATTATTGGTGTGGAGAGTGTTTAGGGTTCTTAGAGCGTAGAACATACCTGTGAATGGAAGACGAGGGTCTCCTTATATAGGGGTAAAACCCTAAGACCTTTCGTGTCCATAATTAATATAACCGATATACATTAATTACCTCATAAGTAACGGTCATATTTATTATGGGATAAGTAACAGTCATATTAATTATCTCATTAAATGGTCATAAGTAGAGTCAAAGTATGACTCCTTGGTTAACGACAGCGCATGCTGCCGCTATGTTCTAGCGACCCGCGGCCCAGACGTGGTCCGTGACCACGGCCCGCTGGCCCAGTAGCGATAGTAAATGGATTGGCCCATATTCGTAGAAATGGGTCGGGACATACTATGGGTCAACAGATGGTCCGGATTAATCCCTTAGTATGTAGGCTAAAACTTGTCTTCAAAATAACTCACCTCTGCATGATAATTATTATATTGTACTAATAAAAACAGGATAAAAGTTTATAAGCACTGTAACACACAACAAGGGACTTGTGTTTCATAAGCTCACTTTTTATGGCTTGTTTTGAAACTTTTTGGCTTATATAAGCTTATTATGACATTATAAGCTTACGTTTCAAATTAAGCCACAAAAAGAAGCTTATGAAACATAAGCCAGCCGAAAACAAAATAAGCTATAAGCCCACCATATAAGCTTAAACAAACACCCCTTAAAGTGACGGAACTAGAAGGTGTCAGTGTCACGGTCCAAAAAATGTTTAAAACTTGGTTCCGCTACTACTTACGCTGTTAGATTTTTGCAAATTATTCTTAGAAATGTCTGATCAACACTATAACTATAATAACTAACTATAAACATGTAGCAACATATATTGAAAGATTTTAAGTAGATTATTATATACCTGAACTTGATTGAAATAGATGAAACCTAATTCGGATTTACTCTATTTGGAAGAATGATTGTGGGAATTATATAGTGGGTGAATGATTGGAGTGGTTTAAAAGAACCGTTTTTTTTCCTGCTATTTTCATTTAATTCCATTTACAGCTTTCAATTTTTTATTTATGGAAATTTAAGGCTAAACAAATCGAATTTGTTAAATATAGCTCTAAGTAAAAAAGCTAACCATCCTTTTACGAACATAGATAAGTAATATGAAACACCAAAACATAACTTTAGTTTTCTATTAGAAAGGGAAAAAAATACAGTATTGTTTGGAAAAAAAAACTATTGATCAAAATTTAAATTTATTGTATTAAGGAGTTCGGGTAAATTGTTTATATGTAGTGTTGTGATTGATTCAATAGAAAAAAAATACTGTAAAAGCACCTTTTGTATTGTGCAAGTTTGTAACAGACCTTAGTTTTTTATTAAGCATGGGAAAAAAATGTAACCTTTACATTTTTAATGCGCAATAAACCTATTTGGCTATTTGCATTCAACACCGTTAATCAAGGTTATAAATAGCGTGAGGCGTGGCGTGGCGGCATGGTCACGCCTCAAGCCTTAGGAGCCTTTGCGAAGCCATGGCGTATTTCAAGGCGTGACTATAGCGGCAAAATAATATTTATAAATTTATATAATAATATCATATTTCATATACATATCGAGTTTACAAAAGGTGTTATGCATAAAAGCAATATGAACTTGTAGTCTTCGTGGTCATATACTCACTACTACTCAAAATTGAGTTAAAAATTACTAAGCCCAAAAAGAAATAGCCCAAATACAAAATTGATGATACATAATTGTTATTTGATTTTTAAACTATTTTTTTTACATTTGTAATGTCGTATTGAGTTTGAAATTTGTATTTTCGTTAGATTGTATGTGTTTTACATTAATTTGGATATTTGATAAACTTATTGTTGATTGGTAATGTATTTTACAAATTTTATGTGTTTGGTAAAACCACAGGTTGACCATAGTTGTTGCATATATGGTTTCTAGCTTTGAGATTATTTTCTTTAAAGGCGAAATTAAACTTTATAAATACTAGCGAGTAGCTAGAACAGATTTTTTCTTAAATTTTGACACACGCAAAGGTTCTTTGTATCTATGGATGGATAGTTGGATACATTTAAGTTGCATGTTGGACTTCTAAATAGGACTTTATAACGATAGTAAATCGACCTGTACAATGGTTTTATTATGATTCTTGTATAGAGTTGGACAATTCCACACATTCTACTTTTTTCTTTGTTGCTAGGATGCATTGTGGTTATTAAGTTAGTGGCTTAATTTTTGTGGTCAGGTTATCGTGCGTGGGCATTGACATCGACATATGGCTAGAGAGAGCTTTCTGAAATCACACATTCTCCATGATCTGCTTGATAGATATAGGGAAACGGTATTATAACTTTCTATCCCTTCATGTCTTCTAGGGTCTCGGATTTTATATATCTTGTCACTTGTGTGTTAACTTTCTGTATGCATCTTGTTGTTGGAATGCGGCGCGCATGACATGCAAAATCATTCACTACTCAATGCTTTTATCAGTAGAAAGTTTTTTTGTTTCTAGAAAAATAAATCTTTTTAGAAAGGGAGAAACGCAGTCAGAAGGGATTCTATACAAGCGTCTTACACAGTCTCTTTTCTTGATAAAATTTGCAGATTCCTGACAATTGGCATGGTCCAAAACCACAAGGTGCCATTGGCGCCCCCAAGGCTTTTAGGTGACAAAGCTTCTGGTGGAGGAAGAAATGCAACTCGAAAAAGGGCAAACAATGTTTCTCATTAATATTCCAAGACCCAAAACTACCTCCCTGTGGTTTCCAATCTCTGAACGTAGAAAAAAAAATATTAAGGAGTTTCTAGAGAAGCACTCAAGTGTTGGTAATTATTCAATGGAAGATGTTTTAGCGGAACTAGATGATCGTGAATCTAACCCACTGGCAGGGCTTGATAATGAAGAAGATTTTCTGAAAAGTTATGAGAACTTAAACAAGTTTGATACTGTCGTGGACTATTCGGATCATCTTTATTATGCACCGGGTCAGAAATTAATCACATAAGTCTGTGTTTTCATATGAATATTCACTTGAATGACATCATGCAGATAATGAGTTTTGTTATTACCTTTTGTCACTCTTATATGCATACATGTTTCAGCCGCCAATTGATTGGGTTAACAAGATACATGAAGAATGCAAAATTCTTACGGAGCACTTACCTGGTATATGCCAATATATTAGAGAAGTAGTAACAAACAGATACTGCATTTTTGTTTGTATACTCTATCTAAGCATGCTTGGTTACAACAGAGACGATATTTGTGAGGGCTTATGAAGATAGGGAGGATCTTTTAAGAGCTGTTATTATCGGACCTGAGGGGACTCCTTTTCATAATGTTCTCTTCTTTTTTGTTGTGTGTTTCCCGATGCAGTATCCTGATAGCCCGCCAGTATGCCATTGCCATCCTCTTCTTTTAGCTACTTGATCCTAATGCATAAGTATACTAGACGATTACCCGTGCAAAGCGACGGTATATAGCGGCAAATAGTTATATATGCGAACTTTGGTTTTGGTGTGACCCTTAATGCACCACTTACGGTTTCAATTTGTAGTTATTGCGAGAAAAAAGAATTTATGGGTTATAAATGAAAAATTATAAAAGTTTAAGGATTTGAGGATTAAACACTATTTAAGTTTTCTTATAATTTTTCTTAAATTTGAACATTCAAAAAAAGTGTGTACACCCTTTATATATAGTATATAGTATAGATATAGATATAGATAAAGATATAGATTTTGCTTATTTGATGTAATTTATGAATGATTGTATTTTTTTATTGTAGCTTCAGATTGTGTGTTCTCACTCTTTTGTTCTTGGTGTCCATCCAAATATGAACAAATGTGGTGAAGAACAATTATTTCGTACATATACAACTGCCACACTGGAAAAGACATGGGTGCCTGGAACTTCGAATTTGCTCCAATATCTGCTTTCCATACAGGGTCTGATTTTGACTACAATGCCTTTATTTAACGAAATTCCTGTGCTGGGTGACTCGTTGATCACCTTCCTTACTATACAACGAGAATATCCTGATAAAATCACTCGAAACGATGGTGTGTACCATGGCCGAACCACCCAAGGTACTTAAAAAAAATTAAGTTTCTTCTTGTTCCTAATGCTTAAAGATCGAGTATGTGTTGTTAGTAGTAAAAAGCAGACCTGCTCAACTAAGTTCAAGGAAGATGTTGCTTCATGCATCAAGTTCCTTGCAACGGCATTTAACGAAATCGGATAAAAGGAAGTTGAAAGTTTCTTTTAGTTAGTTGAAATGAATGCTCTTCCACCGCCTGTGAATGTACCATTAGTAACCCCTGTCAATCTCCACCTGTATATATTACTGTTATCGGATGAAAATATATATTACTGTTATCGGATTTTGATGTACTGAATTATGTCATTTATAATCACTTAAACTTTGCCAGGTTATCGTTGGCGTAGGCATTAATGTTGCAGTGAAGCAGAAGAGGAAGGTACAAGTCTCCCTGTGACACAAAGTGTTAAACAGTTTTTTGCTTCAAGAATTCACATGATGAATTCCAGCAAATCAATTTTGGCCAGATGTGATATTTTGTGGGTCATTTACTTAGATGGGTATCAAATTCTCTTGTTACTTGTGTTTCAGTGTTGCAAAAGAGGAAGGTATATGTTTGTTTCTACATATAAAGGTTACTTAGATGGGTATCAAATTCTCTTGTTACTTGTGTGTTTTTGTTTCATGATCTTCGTGTTGGAATATGAACAAAATATAAATTATATATGTCCGGGAATTATTTGAGCCTATGGGGACGCACGCATTTACGCAGAGAATACGTTTATTAATGTAATTAATATTTTTATTAATTATATTAATATGTTTCACGAAATAATTAAATGTTCTTTAATTACAACGTTAGACGTTAGAACTAATTAAAATATATTAACAAGTTAAGAACTTGTTAGTACAAAAACCAAACCCGTGAGGTGTTGGTTGTGACCGGTCGAACAAGAAAAGTAGGAGGGTCCGAATGTCGTTTCTAGCAAACAAGAAGAGGTGTTTGAATATGACTTGGAGAACAAGTCTTTAAGCTATATAACCCCCTTGCCTCATTCATTCGGAAGACACGAGAGATATATGATATTCCTTAAAGTCAGTCGACTAAAATATATAACCCTATATTCCATTCGACACAAAAACAGAGAAAGACATGATCACAATGCATGGATTAGTAATACATGTGTATGCATGTTAAATGTCATATGTATATATGCATGTATTACTGATTAGGTTTATCCTAATACATGCGATCGACATTATATGTCCATTGTGGGATTTGATCGTTTGACGCCTAGATCTAAAACAAGAACATAGTGTTGGGGTTGTTTATTCGTGAAGCAAGCACTAACATCCTAGCGTATCTCCGTGACGTGTAGTGTGTGTCGAAGTAGAGGGATTATTTTTTGATCCTAGTGGTCCGCGTGGTATTAGCTTTATACACACGCGTATATAGAAGACGGTGTTAACGGTTACCTTAAGCGGTGTATCGTTTCGTGCTAAAAGGTATACATCTTCTATCCTTGTTAATTAATGTGTTCTACATGTAATTTTTAATTCCGCTGCGTACTCGTGTTAATTAATTGGTTAATTAGATCGTAAAACTGTTATCCCAAAAGCTTAATCCATTTCACAACTTAAGCTATACCAATAAGCAAAAAAGTAGAAAAGAGATAAGAGAAAAGTTGAAAGATTTATTAGAGAGAAACTAGAGATGGAAGATTACACACACACAAACTATGCAAATGATAACCAACACCCTCTCCATGTGTGGAGAGGGTTCTATTTATACCCTTGAGCCATGAGTGGCTTACGGGCTTTCTAACTTGGGCCGGGCTTGGCTTTTCTTGGGCTTTGAGCCCGCAACACGGACAATATTAGATTACAAACTAAGCCCGTTGAACCCGTCTAGCCTATTACAATACAAGACCAATTACGACTAATAAGACCGATAACATTCTTGTTCGACTTATATAAAATTAAGGCTAACACATACGGACTATTATTAAAATTTATTAAAAAAGAAGCCTTGCACTTTGTGTTCGGATCCACCCAACCCGGCCTGACATGTCATTCAAATCGCTTGACCAAACCAGCATTTCAGATTGCATTTATTACTGTTATTGCCTACTTGATAATGTAGGTCACAAGGAATCGAGCATTGCGAAGTTGGAACTTTGATTAAACTGCGAAAACATGCAGCAACGTTGGATATGGATATCCTGGAGGTTAAAATAGTTTAACTCCTTTTCTGAGACAAATCCTTTCTTTTGTTTAGAAAATTTAATGAACATATTAATCTATCTGTAGAGTGGCTAACTACAATGAATATCTATGCAGACCCCAACAATATAGCTTGGTCATTCATTCGCTTCAGGTGGAGCACATGTATTTCCTACTTCAAAGGCACACATCATATCTGAGTTTATTTAAAAATCATTAAGCAACAAATAGTTTAGAATGTATATGTATTTCATGTTTGTAATTTTGTATGCTGTTTTTTATAGATGTAATTAATGTCAGTTATGGAAGTTGATCTAACTATATAGCGTGTGTTTATACGTGATGTTGTGAACGTTGGTGTATGTTTCATTAGACACCATTAATTGAGGGAAACAAATGCATGATTCATGTATATGTCTAACCAGCACAACACCTTTCCGACAAATGAAAAATGCAAAAAAAACTATGTCAAAGCAGCTCCGCAGCAACGCGCGGGCAATATTATCATATAACACATTTTAGAAGCGGTTACACAAAAAATAAAGTACTAACATCAAACACACAAAACTTCTACCGTGTACTAAAACAAATATTTGCAACTTTAAATGCACTTAAAACCCGTCGCAGCGAAGCGCGGGTTTTCAAAACTTGTTGTAACAAATGCTATGATACCATGAAGAGTGTCATGTAAACTGCTTGATTATTATGAATTGTTTGGTACAATATATAAATACAACTCATGGGCTTGGCCCAATCTACGTAATATATCATCTACTATCACTTTGCAACGTCATGGTTTTTCCAACCAAATATGACAATCCTCCTTAAATTACTTTTTCCTTATAAGATTTTTCAATAAATAAAATAGAAACTTTAGTAACCCGGTTTCCTAGAATTGAACAAGCAACTATCGGAAATTGTAAGAACTTTACCAGTCTCGACAACAAATTCTAAACGCTATAATTTTCATTTATCAAAGAACATACCGATTTGTTGACCGATTTTTTTTAATGGTATACCCGCTTTCAAGCTTCATCTTTCATACCTGCATCCCTTGCCCCGGACAAGCCCTGCTCTTTTTAGTCGTTTCCAGAAGAAAGAATTGATTGACGAATCTCCGGGTTCACTCCCCCACTAACGGTTTTTTTTGTTAGGTAGTCGATGCTCTTTTTTTGTCACCTCCGATTCTTCAGCTTCTCCATTTTTGAACGGGGAGTGGTTGCGTGCACAATTATCACCAAAATCAGCTATGGTTTGACGAATTCTTCTTCCTACATGTTTGTCACCCTCGTGACTTTAATGGTTGTTACCTCCCCCTTGAACATGTCACGAAGTCTTTGATAGATAGAGGAAATCCTGTCAAATTATGATCCATGTGTTCTTTAGACCATACCCCACCAACAATATGTGATTTTTTTGATCTTTTGCACCATTTACGTTCAAGACACCAACACGCTCTGAACTCGCGTGGGACGCGAAAAGCAAAATTTATAAGACCTAATCCAAGGGTTGATAAACGAGGACGGAACCTCCATTAATAAAACCATAGCATGAGTAAAGACTCTAAAACACACTTTATTAATTGATCAAAAGATATATTGCAATGATAATGAACCTAATTATAATTAATTAGATTAAGAAAAGTCGTAAACAGATCCTTAAACATGCCTAAATAATGAGAACATAAAAAAACAACCGGACTTCATGCGAAACACCCAAATATGGCACATCAGTAATTGATGTGCCGCATTTCCTACTGTGATGTGCCGCATTTTTCCTTTAGTTTCATGGATATTCATCTTAAGCACTCAACTTTGGCGCATCAATAAGTGATGTGGTGCATATTTTCCTTCTTCTTCTTCGTA
Organism: Tanacetum coccineum; assembly: GCA_026074375.1. Classification (NCBI taxonomy): domain Eukaryota; kingdom Viridiplantae; phylum Streptophyta; class Magnoliopsida; order Asterales; family Asteraceae; genus Tanacetum; species Tanacetum coccineum. Next base: position 33,348 of record BQNB010060798.1, read on the forward strand.
TGCGAGGTTGCCCCATATAAACTTTCGCAAGCTTCATCTCGAGGATCTCGTCCTCTTCTATAGTTCAAGAGAATGGTATATGGATGAGATTAAAAATTGTAAATATATACGCAAAGCGTTTTTAGAGAATCGTGGTTGCGTAAGGGTCCCACGGATGGCGCCACTTGTTAGTACAAAATTCGTGCCGGGTTCAGCAAGGTATCGAAGTCCTTTGTCGGGTCGGGCCTCCAAATGACTTGAATGCTTGATCTTGTACTAGAGCAAGAGAAGTGATGATTTTCTGCACAATTAAAAGTAAACCGTTAGCCTTACCGTGGGGACGGACCCCACGATTAGACTCCGGCGTAAGAGTAAGTATTCATATTGTCAGAGTATATGTCAGAGAGAATAAGAATAACTGTGTACCTTTTGGGGTGTATTGTGATCCCTATTTATAGATGTCTAGTACTAGGGTTTCCTAGTATTTCGGTTACTTTAGTAGTGGCCGGAGTGGGTCCCTTGTCGGGCAAGGATCCGCGACAATCGTGTTGAACGGACGTAGATGTTCTGCGGACGGATCGTCCTATAAGTGGATCCGCGGACGGATTGTCTTTAAGTGGATCCGCGGACGGATCGCTAGGTTCGGGGCCGAAGCCCACGCGAGATTGGGTTTTACTATGGCCTGTTATTGATAGGTTTGGCCCAAAAGCCCGAGTGATAATGTGGCCCAAGCCCAGAGGCTTGGTACACCCAGTATACGTCATCAATATGCATTTGTAGTCGATTCAAAGATATGAAATAAAATTAATAATGGCTTTTTTCAGTTTAATTTTATTCCGTTTTTCATTGGTTTCGATTCATTTTCAATTATCTTGGAACGTTGTTGATTTGTACTGACAAACTTGTTTCATGTCAGATGATCATATTCTTATTTATTGTTTTGTTAATCTAACCTAATAATATTATCCCAAAATTTTCACAAACTTATAGATGAAACACACATAGATGCAATCCAAACACACATATTATGGTTATTGTCGAATACATATTGTTAAATAAACACAAATACATGTCAAGCACTCACATCAATGTGAATAAAAAAATATTACAAATTCACCCACAAAATGAATAGATATAAATGAATCGGGTTGGTTCGATATAAGGGTTCAGTTTTAGGCAAAAAGCAAAATTGAACCAAAAATTTTGGTTTTCAAAACGAGATTCTCGAACTTTTCTATTAATTTGAAATATACATTTAATAAAAATTAGTTGATCTTATAATTATAATCTATCTTAATTGAGTTAGCCTAGTGTCTCGAAGGCACTCACTAGACAAACCCTTTCAAAACTTAAAAACCAGACCATTGGTTTTATGTTTTAGTAAGTTATCTCTGTTTTGTTTTTTTCGGTTTAATAGTTTGGTTTCCTTGTCTTGCTCACTCTAATAAATTCCATAGATAAACTGACATTGTATCTTATATTACGGAACTCTTCTCGACTATATTTAAATACAATAAACATAAAATTTAAACTATGTATGACAAGTATTTTGAATGTGGTTTCTATGAAATAAGAAGACTTTTTATAATTAATACCATCA